>JAJEKV010000083.1:400331-526267 GCA_021234155.1 Isoetes taiwanensis | reverse complement strand
ATCGGTATTATGCGTTCAGTTACGTATTGCTCGAGTTATTGTTTCTTGGTGTGACCTTGGGTTTTATTTACAACAGTGAGTTGTCGGGTGAGAGTTAGCTCAACTTAAAGCTGTTAGGTATTCTATCAGCTATTTTCTAGTCCTTTAGTAACAAGGTCAAATCCTCCTGATTCTTTGTTATTCAACAAAGGGCTAAGCAAATGTGGCCTTAACGATACATGTTTTGGGTCTTTGGGATCTCCTTCCATATTGTTGTTTGCATGAACAAGATATGATTTGAGTTCTTTGGATGTTCTGTACGAGAGGGGACGAGGAGGATTCAAACAAAACCCAAGTTTGTCTGATTCGAAGACAAAAGACTTGAGTCCATCTTGCATTCAAGGTGGATAACTATTCTTAAAAGGTAACTTGGCTCTCAACATATTGTTACCTTTTTAGAAACTCTTTTTCTTAAACCATTGTACTACTATTTATGCTATTTAATTAATTAAGACCCACATTTATATTTTAATGCACTCCCACCTAGGATACACAAGGAAGTTTATCAACAAATGTCAAGATGCTTCTAAAAGATGCATCTAACTTGGTAGATGCATATCTTTATCTTCGGTTTGACTTATTTCAACTGTTGTATCATGGCCCGACATTACATAGTCATACTGGCGAGATCATTTCTCGGTTGCCATTCTCCGTCTTGTGTTCCTAATTTGTCTTGGGATTTTGTTTTAGTAGTTCCAAGCACTTGATACGATAGCTACCACAAATGCAAATATTGCGATTCGCTGTAATGTTGGAGATGTTAAAGGCCCGGTAGAAATACACCATCCCAAAGAGATACATGTATGCATATTGTGCGAAGTGCTTTCGAGTTGGTACAAAAGATGACTTTCATGACAAAGGAAATGACAAAGGAGTTGTTAGGTGTAAGCGCATAGAAGGATACGAAAACATCTTGTCACATAGTCACCGCGGATAGAATGTTTTGTGTCGAGGAAGATGTAGGTTTCACGGGCAACTTTTGAATGGTTGTGCGATGTGGCATCCCTACTCGCCTCGTTGCTTTCCGCAGGTATAAAGCGAGTTCATCCCCATACCCGACTCCATGCTATCTGGGGCCCTTCATGAAATTGCAAAAGCATGGCGGTGCACCCGATTAAGGAAAGTGAAGGGTCATTACCCATCTCCCTCGGCGCCTAATTTTGCGGAAGCGTAGACTTACATACATGTCATTAGCACATACATCCATCATATGACCATCTCGAAGGATGTCCATCCACCTATCTGCATCAGCAAAGATGACACATCCTACAGAATCCTACCCAAGGCTCGGACTTCGAAGGGATGGCCCGGCGGCAGATTCTCGAGTTCATTCGCGGACGAATTCATGGCAATGGATTTGGGCAGCGCCTGAACATGGCATAAAGGTTATCCCTCCATCCGCCCCTCCGTACGCTTTGCGAGTGGGCTGAAAAGTGTCGAGGACACGGTACAGCCGCGGATACGCAACCAAAGGAGTACGTTTCTGGAGGCTCATCTTCCCGGTTCAGTGGGAGCAGGTAGGGATCACTCCCTCGAGATCTACATCTTGACTCAAGGTGACTAGAGACCCCTTTGCGTATTCAGTGAACCTTTGGAAAGTGAACACCCACTTCGAGATTCAGCCGAGGCCAGCCATACACTTACGCCGCATGATGACAAAGCCGTGGACCTAGTCCTGATGATCCCCGGTAGGCTTTACACACGGAGGATCGTTCAAAGTCGGGACATCTCCTTCTTAGCCCGGTCTGGCCTTCACCCACATCCGTTATTGGCTCTTGTGCAGGCGAATCTGGTGTGCTGAGAGGCTACTCTGGAGCATCAGCTTCTGAGCTTTGAGTCTCTACCCCTTCCCAATACAAAGGAGTTCATAGAGATACGTCGTCCGCCTTCAGAACTAAGAACTTCGTCTAAATGTATAACATAGGTTAGGTTCTTTAGTTTAGAATCTGCTATCTAGAGATCTAGAGAGCTGCTTGAGTAATCTAAGGGCTAAACCTAGATTGATGGTGAAATAGGGGTTTAGACTATCCCTAATTAGCTAAATACGATCCTTGAGAGGCTCCTTACATTTTGAGCTTCGACCATCTGGCGGCTTGGCTGAATCAAGAAACTAAGGATACATTCTCCCCAGTGGGGAGTCTAGGATCGCGGTTTGGCTGTTGAGGCAGCCAAAAGCAGGAGTTCTAAAGCCCTAGAATGAGAGTGGGCAGATTTAGGGTTTCTACCTATATAGACAAGGGTTGGTTAGGGGTTTCCAATTATCCTTTGGGCATGTGGGATAATTGGAAATGGGCTACCTTTAGAGCTAGGTGGCCAAATGTTGCCATGGAAAATGTGTGCCCACATTAATGGCTGTACATTGGAAAATGTGCATTAGTACCTAAGTGTGGCCCACTTGGCATGAAGTGTCCATGGAAATATGTGCCCATTAATGTGCTGGGCAAAATGTGCACATTAATGAATTGCACATATTTACGTGATGCCCCTACAGGAATACCCACTGGCTACACATTGGCGTACGATGATTAGAATTGGCATTAATACGGCGTGGCAACGTCGTGTCGTCACCGGGGCCATTATCTCTTGTCTGGAAGCATTCTCCCCACCCTTGAAATGATGTTTGTCCGCGGCATGGGGCAGGTCCAGCGGATCATCTAACCTTACCGTCAACGTCACATGATGCTTCACTATGAAGTATTTACCATTTAACAAGATTACCTTAAGGTAATATTTTTAAAGTTGATATCACACCATTATATTGTAAAATAACTTTATCAATTCATAACATCATTAAAGCAGTTACACTCAAAAATTCCTCACTTAACATGACAGATAGTTTATCAAAATTAAAGTCGTCAAGTCTCTTCATTTCAGCGCAACACATTCCATTAATTTGTGTTGCGGAAGTCTTCAAATAACTCGACCTCCTTGCTTTTCCGGGCTTCTACATTGGCTGCGGTGACACTACGTTAGTATCATTTAATTATTAATAAAAATTTTAGTTATATAGTGACCACTACCTATCTACATGGATGCATGGCTAATCTCCCGGTAGAGAGGGTGATCTTCCATTATGGCCGTGGAGGCTGACGCTACTCTATGCCTATATGCAGCTCATGCCTACACCTAGTTGCAGTGGAGGATAGGTCCTTCGGTAATAATGAGTGAAGGCTGATTCCTCCTATCAAAGCATATGGGGCTAAAGGTGCCTTTCCTATCAATGCCATTCCTTAATGGCCTCCCTTTCTCAGTGCGTCTGCCAGTAGAGATGATAGACTTTCAATCACCATCCCGCGCCAAGCTCAGTAGCGGTCATGCCTACGTGACATTGCCACCACGCCCTAGAGATCACCGTGGTGGTCCCATCATGTTATGCGCATCGACCATACCTAGCATAGGTTGCATCGTGAATTAATCTTAACCATAGAATTAATCTACAGTCGACATGCACGAGCCCCGATTTCTTGAATGACCTTACCCGTCCATTGCTCCATAAAGCGTAGATGCTGCTTGCTAAATCTTTCTTAAGGGTACCCGCGTCGATCTTCCAGCACAGTAAGTAAACCACTTGACCAAATCTTTGGAGGGTCACGATCTCTCTCGTTTTTCTTGAAGGCTTTACATCAAGAATCAGTGCGGAACTATTTCCGAATTGCTCCTCCATCATTTCCAACTTATCGTTTGGAGTGTCAAAGACCGATGCAGTTTGAATATGCTTCTTCCAACAAACTCATTGGAAGACATATGAATCTTTAGGTGTCTTTGGCAAGTCTGGCTTGTAGGATTGGTTACCTACTCTCTTGACTATTAGAAGGATCCATTACCGCGGAACAGAAAACTGCTTGCAATTCCGATCTACGAGCCGCGCAGCACCTGATCTTGAGCCAAACATCATCTCCAACTTTGGAACTCTCTTACGTCAGCAGCCGTGATCACTCTTTTTGTGACTTCTTCTTCGGATACCCTCGAACTTCTTCCACAGGCTGCTGTCGGTAACATCTGGCTGCGAAACTTCCACATGGACGGGGTTGTGCCAAATTAATGCAGATTGAAACCTTGATAGCCCGTAATTGATCATGCTTGACATTTGGGATGATTCACGCTTGGTGCTAATATAAAACTAAACTCCACCAAACGAATAAATTCTTCCCACGCTTTTGCTTATTCCGGACATAGTTTAAGTATGTCTTCCAAAATCTGTTGGTCGGCTCAGTTTGGCCATCAGATCTAAGGGATGAAGTATTATCATAGATGCTCATGGATAACTTCGTCTGGATTAATGCTAAAGTCTTGCCAAAAGTAACCATGAACTTCGGATACTGTGGAATAATCATGGCATGCCATGAGCTTTGAAGATCTCTTTGGTGAAAACCGGCTGTATCCATATGTTTGTATCGTAGTGTGCAAGGCATAAATGTACCATTTTTAAACAACAGCCATTCTACCATCAAAACATCTTTCCCTCTTACGGTCCTTGGGAGTCCTGTGATGAAATCCATGCTAATCACCTCCCACTTAGCATTTGGCACGACTAATGGCTCAAGCTCTGGAATTGAAGCTATACGCCTTGATGGCGACATATTTGGCATTCCTTACCTTGATATACCGAGCTATCGCTTTCTTCATTTCTGGCCAATAATAACTATTGCGCACTTTGGAAATATGTTTTCATAGAATCCGCTTTGTGGCCAGCTATTGGGCTGTTGTGCGTGTCGTGGAGGATCAATTTCCTTACCCACGATGATTGGTCGCACAGCTTATTCTTATGGGCCTGCAGTTGCCTTCCTTCTTATAATGTTTAAGGCTTCCCGCTCCTTATACATTTCCTGGCCTCCTTAGAGGCTTGCCCATCTCACTGAAATCCACATCAGTTGGCAAAGGAATCTTCAATCCTTCTTACCAAAGTGTGGAGAATTAAATTGCATTACCAATGCACTCTAGTTAATGGGATGCCTTGAAAGCGCATCCAGCTACCACATTGACTTCCGCGGCTTGCCCAGACTATATCAAGTCGTGCTGGAACTCCATCCACCTTCTACGCCTCAGGTTGAGGTGTGGATTTGCGTGAATACATATTGGAATTTCGGTGAATTACGTATCCAGCTGGAACTTCCTTCAAAGGTAGTGCCTCCAAATTCTTAATACCCACGACCAGCCTTAAACAATTCCTGATCATGCGTGTGGTAGCGTGTTTAGTGGATTCATCTTCACCGGAATCATCTGTACCACGTGCTCTTCTTTACATAAACCTTTTTATAGCTATCTTACTCGCGTCGTAAAGCACCACAAGCTTGTCTTTCTCGGTCCGGCGGTTAAAGGCTGGCGGTTCATTAAAAGCTTCCTTCAATGAATTCAAACCACGCTTGGGCTTTCTTGTGCCAATGCTCCATGCAATCTTTCACTTTCTCCGCCCTCGTCCAAATGCATTAGCAGGGCGCTATCTTAACCAAGGGGTCTTCACGAACTTCTGTAGTACTCTACTGGTAGAAAACCCGACTTCTGCATTCTTGAGCCGACCGCTGAATAGCGGCTTCAATCTTTCGCGGGGATCGTCGAGATGCTGCTTCTCGAGATCACATGACCTAGATACTCCACCTTCCTGCATTTAAGTGGCGCCCGACAACTTGGCCTAGCCCCAGTGCCTCTTCAACTTCTCCGGCCTCTTCTCAAGTGTTATCACGTGCTCTTCAAGGGATCTGCTATACACCAAAATGTCATCAAAACAATCACAAAGGTGTCTAGGAACTCCACGAGGAGATATGGATTCATGAGCCTCATGAGCGTGTGAGAGCACGATGAACTCATAGTGCTTATACCTGGCGTTGAAGGCGTCTTATGGATATCTTCTTCCCTTTATCTGATCGATGATACACGACCTTAAGTCAATTTTAGGAAGATTCTTTGCTCCTTGTAGCTGATGATCCATCAAAGTCATCGATGAGGCGCATACTTGTTCTTAATGGTGTGCTTGTTCAGGCGCACATAGTCTACACATCCTTAAAGCTGCCATCCTTCTTCTTTACAAAGAGAATGGGGCTCCAAATGGCGAAACACTAAGTCTAATGAGGAAACTAGCCTAGGTCAGCGGCTCACATAAGCTGCTTCTTTAGCTCACGACAACTCTGGCGTTGTCGTGCATTCTATATCAGGCACTTGCTTGTTGGCTTTGTTCCCGATTCCAGTGCTATTCGCTTTTCGACTCTAGGGAGGAAAGGCGCTTGATCTCATACGGAAAGAGATCATGGGAACTCGTGTCGGCAGCTATTTGCTTGGGTAACTTCTTTGACACTGTCTTCTTTGCTTCCTTAGATTACGGCTCACCCCAATCTCAAAGCTTAGCGAAGATGTATGCCCTTTACTCCTCTTGATGCACTTGAATAGCGTTTAGAAGACATACAACGCATGATGGGAACAAACTTCCTTACATTATCTCAATGATCTTGCCGTCGGTGTTGGAAGGTCACCTTCAAACTCCACAATCGATAATGGCCCTTGCTGGTCAAGTGCTCCATTCCTATGATCAAGTCGCATGCCACTTAATGCCCGGTACTTCGCCCCATCACGGATATTAATCCACGGCAGAGTCGATGTCGAAGTTAATTCTCTTACTGCTTGGAAGTCGCCTTACCGCACCGCTTGCTAAGGCAGTAGGGCCTTGGCTGACTTCAATGGTTTCAACTTCAACATTTGAACCGTGCGGGGATGCAAAGTTATGGCTTTACTTCCTGATCTATCAAGACTATGAAGGACTTGGTCTTGGCCTTTCCATGGAAATTACCTTATCGCGGCTTTACGCTGGCGTGTATCTGTCGCGGCAAAGATATAGCTCACCACGAATGTAGTCGGGCTTCTTAAGCCCGTCGTCGTCGAACAGGCGATCCCCAATCTCCCAACTCGGCTAGAGCTGCACTCATGGCCGGTAAAGAGGCGGTTGCTGTCCTATGGCACGGCTGGAGCCACACAAACAAAATTTGCTTTTCATGCCACTCTGTCTCTTTCATGGGCATGGCGCAAAGAGTCGCACCGCTTTGGGTAAGTTTGAGCCCCTCTGCTTGTCCTTGAAGGACACGCTTCTTCTCCTCTTGTTTCCCTGGTTTCCACGCAATAGGGGCTCTGGACCTGAATGACGCCTAGGGCTATAGCTTCCCCGTCGCCTTGCCTTTATCACGGAAATCTTTAACATGCGCTTGCAGCTATTAGAGGTCAGACCACCGCAAGCTTATATTGCTTCCGGACTCTGCTTCGATCTTTTTGTCTTCAGGGTTTATTGCCCTCACAAACTGGGATCTCCTCGTCAGCCCCTCAATATAACTTTCAGCGCATGCTTCTCACCCAACTTTGGCACATCTGAGTCTTAGCCTCATGAATTCTTCTGTATGTTCTGGACTGGTTGGTAGCGCTATGGCACGCCGCGGCCTATAGGAAAGCCTGTGCATCATCTTTGGACTTCCTGTTCCCTTGGGGCGTAATGGTGCTTGAAGGCTTTAGCAAACTTCACGAACACAGCATCCACCTTAAGCCATGTGCCTTTTACTCGCCCTTCCACCAAATCCGTGGCTCCTTTCAAGTTGGCTGTTTACCCTCTTCCTTTATCTTTATCGCTAAACGCCATAAGCATTGCCGTGCTCCACTCATTTGGTAGCCAGCTGCCTCTACTTCCAATCACGACCTGTTCTCCCGAGGCCTTCCCGTTCGGCCTTCGCCACATTG
The DNA here is from genome assembly GCA_021234155.1 of Isoetes taiwanensis. Lineage (NCBI taxonomy): Eukaryota > Viridiplantae > Streptophyta > Lycopodiopsida > Isoetales > Isoetaceae > Isoetes > Isoetes taiwanensis. The sequence goes on along the minus strand of JAJEKV010000083.1, from coordinate 518,518 downwards.
CGGTCTTTGAATCTACCTTACGGTAGTCGAGGAGGCCACAGTGTCTCTTTGTCGTCCTTCACGGGGTGTTTCCTGCCTTCCCTCTTGATTGTTCCTTTGCCTTCCTTACATTCGGTCTTGGGCTGCTCTTCTTCTTCACCGGTGGATGCAGTGCGAGGGCAGGTCGGAATCGAGGCTGGGGATCTCACTTCTCTTCTCCTCTTCTTGTCCCTTCCTGTTTCCGAGCCCGTGCTTGTGACGGTGGGCGGCCTTATAGAACACCACTCCTGCTTGTGAGACAGCAAGGCCGCTATACACTCAGGTCCGTCCTCCTCTGGGATATCTCCTCCTCACGGGGTCATGGGTTCCATATCTTCAAGCAGGTTCCTTCTTGGGGTGGTCTGGGTGAGGTCCGTTCTTCTATAAGATCTCATGGGTTGTTCCCTGGCAGCTTGGAAGCCTCTAAAATTTGCATCCACAAGTGATTCATGTGGCTATATGGATTTAGTTTCCTTTGTTCCTCTTGCATTGTTTATGTTTGTTGGGTATAATTGGCCAGAGACCGTCATCAACCAAAACATTTAAAGTCTAGCAAGGAATTATTTATATAATCATAATATTTTAGTACAAAAAGAGTCTCCAGGGACCAAGAGTCTAACTAGTCTTGAAATCGCTTGATGGGCAAGGTTGTCTAAAGAAACTTCTTAGCCTTGGGCGCATTCTACCGGTGACCCAAGTTCTACGATGATAACTGCCCGGCGGCGTCCTGTAAGGCTCTCACCAAGTCTTCTACCTGCTGATGGATGCTGGGGCGATTTTGCTATTGTGTCGCTGGCGTCGATGGGGTATGGTAGTCGAAGAGTCGAGTGCCATTGCCCACTCTTGACGGGGCGGCATAGTCAACATTGCGCTATGCGAGCATGCACTGCAGAAGCCGAGGGTGCAATCAGCATGAACACTTCCTCTCCTAAGGTGAACTGCGGTGTACATTTATTCGCCATCGGCCGTGGCGGCAGAAATGAGTACTGGCGACAGCCGTTGTCGTCGCGGATGTTCTCACTTGCACTTGGCCTCTACGATTACGTGCGCCCGTACTGTCGACCTCTATCTCGGTGAGCTCGGTGGTCTTCGATTAATGCGGAGTCGACCCTCCCCGGGAGTGATTCCTTCTCACTTCTTAGGGGAGGTGGTGTGAAGGCACAGGCATTGGAGGATGCTGCGTGGTCTTCCACGGATCCCCATACATTCTTGGAGGCCAGGAACTCCTCCTCATTCAGCAGCTCCGGCTGCGTCCATCATTTGCACGATCTTCTTTGTAGGCACGGATATCGGTGCAGCTTCCTGGCCAGGTAGCCGACTACCGACTTGGCTGAGAAGTGAGGCTCGGAGACGATAAAGTGGTCAACTCTTCGATCACCCCGCGGTTAGTCCCAGGCCGTTAAAAGTCCAACTGACTCCTCTCCACGCATTAGGGAAGGTTACCGGATGTCGGCAGGAGTAGATACTCCTCTCAGATTGATGATGATAGGGGCTAGGCTTGTGATGCCTAGCCCGGAGTGAGGCAACTCGATGCCCTGCTTGACTCCGCTTCGGGGATTGCGATCAGCTCCTGCTTTCTGCTTGGCCTTGGATTCTTCGTCTGAGTCGAACTCATTCTTGTCCCTCGTCGTCAGAGCCCCTCTTCTCCTTCTCTTTGCCTCTTGTTCTGGTAATCTTGCAAAAACCTTCTGCTCTTCCTCTTACTGCTTTACTATGGAGTCCCACCTCCATCGGAGGGACCGAGATTGCCCCATCGGGTTCCGGCAGCATTGAGTAGAGAGAGAATGGCTAGAGGCGTGATTGTAAGAGAACATTAAGTTTTGAGATCATAAAAGGGCCTTCTAAGAACTCTTGACTAAAATTTGTATGAACTTCTGTCAGAAAGCAGGCTGGTGAAAATCGATCCAACAACGTTATAACTAACTCTTTGGATCACATTTTCTAGCATAAGTGTTGATAGAAGAAGTCAAATGAAGCTCTTGTTTGGTGCAATGGAATGGAGATCCTCATTGAGACCTTTCCAAGCTTAGCCGTTGGTTTTGCATATCTTTAGCCCGTAGGATAGTAAAAATTGCCAAAAACCATATTTTTGGGTTTTGACAATCATAAATTGGTTAAAATATGTGCCAAAACACTAGATTGGAAAAGATCTCAACGAGATCTATCTATTCTCTCATTTGGTTTTATCAATAGTTAATGCTAAAAAATGATCGATGGATGTTCCTAACTTCATTTGCTATTTGTTCAAATCGAACTCGATTTTAGGTTAGTAGTCATTATCTCATTTGGCTTAGTTGACACCGTTTTGAAGAGGCCGCTTTTAATCTCAAAAAAAAATCCCTATCTTAGTCCCTATTGTCGAGGACCATGTAGTCGAGCGATCTCTGCTTCCTTGTTGGTTAAGTACTTGGCGATGTGGAACATCACCCAAAATTTTGCCCAGAGGATGGCAGGCAGGAAATATCACATGCAAGGGGGACTACGAACAAGGGGAGGGGTCCTACCTAGTCCTACGAGAAACTCTTGCTAGCACTTGCCTATATCTTTGGGTTGCATTTAGCGTAGCTTGGATGTCAATTTCTTTCCCAAAGAGTTGGAAAGGAATAATGGGTGACATCCATACCGGCCGCTTATAGACACTTGTTGTACTACATCGCCGAGAAGTCGTGATGGCAGTGATCTAGCAAGAAAGATATGAGCCGGATCTTGAGAAGCGCCTGGGGATGCAGAAGATACATGGCCCTATGATGGAAACAGAATTTGCGAGGGGTGCTAAATGAGAAATGGGGGAACTTATATATAGAATTAGGGGAAAGGAAACCTAATTTTTGGATTGACCTAGAATTTCTTGAGATTAGGCAATTCCTGATCTATTAAAGGGATGCAATTACAAGTTTGAAGACTATTTCTAGGGTTTGAGCATGCTAGAACAACGCTATTGAACCTATGGTACAATTTGGAGAATCATTAGTGAAGAAATGGTATAATACAAGGTCTCACCGCGTTAGCCCGAGGCAGATTTTTGAGAATCTGGATTTTCACAACTGGCGGCGTGGGGTGCATGGGTCCCGAATTGGGCTAGGCTTACTCCCAATTTTAAGTGATCGCGGCATTATTTCCGCTGGCTTCGTCGAGTTAGGCAGAATTGACCTTATTTGTCGATTTGGAGCTGTTTTGGGCATTTTTGGGCATGGTCTCTACGTTTAAGCCCAGGGGCCGTTTTGAATCTGGATTTTTCGGTCTGGTAGCGTGATGAAAATGAACTATCGTCTAATTTTGCTCAAAGCTCAATTTAACTAAAAAACAAAGCTAGAAAGGATGATATCTTCTTGCTTATTTAAACAGGTCCGACCTTTATTTACACCAAAGAATTCTTTATATTAACAAAATTTTTGGAGTTATTTACAAAATCTCCAGGCGTTCTCCTTGATGTGCGGCAAGATACATATCCACCCGCCTCATGAGGGGTAACCTCTTCGGCATTACGCGAATACTGGTAGTTGAATCTTCGAAGTCTTTTGCCTATTTTTGCCTAGCGCCTCCTTAGGCGGCCAGCTTATTCGTCGGTTACTGCGCGTGTAGTGTTGTATTCTTGCATTGCTTGAACCAAGCGTTGGAGCGGCAGGATCAGAGTCAGTAACTCTTACAGGTGGTAGGATCTCCTTAGGGAAGCCTCGTCTCAACTTCTTCGCACTCATGCTTGCACGGTGCTTCGAGCTTGGGCACAGGTGGCGGTGGCTTCCAGGTGCGCCGGGGGTATCCGCAGCTATTTGTCCTCACAGTGCTCTACGAGAAGTAGGCATTGTATGCCTCCCATGCTCCATATAGGAGTTGGTAACCCTAATTCTCTTGATGGAGCCTTGGCGGGGTCTATCACATCGTCTCCGTTGAGATTCGGCAGGCCCCAACCCTATCCCACGTTAGGAAAGGTGGGGGCTTAAGCCAAACTGTCGCTCCCCTCCTGATTTCTGTGCCACTGCTTTCGGGGCTGCTTCCTCTCTGGCCAGGGGTTTTGAGAAGAGCTTGCTCCCTGCAGCGCGGCAAGTCTTCATCCAGTGCGTCGGTAGTAGGCGAGGTCTCTCCTCTCCTGTGGCTTCGTTGATGGCAGGACCTCTTGCTGGCTTCAGGCCTTCACCACTTTCAGCAGCACATGGCTTTGGCCTTCCTCTTCTTCAACCCATTTGTGGTGGTCGTCTTCCGGAACTCTTAAATTCCTCTGCTCGGCTCTTTGGCTTCATACTTGTGATGGGCGATTGCAAAGGTCAAGCTTTCTCTGCCCGGAAATTTGAAGTCTTGGCTATTCTTTGTTCTTCTTCCTCTTCCTTGCCCTTCTTGGTGGAGTCCTTTAGGTTTGCTCTGAGAGCATTGATTGACCGCACTCTGTTGCACTCCTCACAGTGGTAGGGTGTCCTTATCTGGGAAACATACAGTTTCTTGTACCCTGCTCTGCTCCTGCTCACTCTTGCTTCTCCCTCCTCATGCGATCTCGCCGAGGATTTGGTGCATGATGTCCGGCGATTAGATCCTCTGAGCTCGTGGTATCGATCGATCCAGCTTCCGGCTCCGAAGATTAAGCCTTCATGGAGAAGCGTTCTGAGATAGCCCTTTGATAAATGAGCCAGCGGTGGAGGATCACTTGACTAGAGCTTCCGCTTCTGCCGGTTTGTTTGGTCGCGGGCCATCATTTGGTGGTTTGCGTCCGAGACTAAGCGCCGGAAGATGCGCCTTGAAACCGCAGGCAAAGTTCTAAGGGAAGAACCACCCGAAAAATGGGAGGGTCTGGAGTCTATTTATGGGGAGCCACTTTTAGGTCAACTTTTGGTACCTTTTGGGTTACTTAAAGCATCTAAAACACCCTAATTAAGCAAGATCCTCACATGGTTGCCCGATGATTTGAGAATCTCATTTTGGTCTGGCCGCGGCGTGTGAGACATGAACCACTATTAAAATTAACATGTAACATGCACTAGTCCTACTGATTCTTAGTTTAAAATTAAATTACCAAGTTATTTTTATTGTAATTTAACTTTGGTGTCAAAGGCTGAATGTCTCACCGCGTTCGCCCGGCCCGTTTAGAGAATCGTTTTGGTCTGGCGAGCGTGTGAACTCCACCCAGATGTTGGCTCACCAATTTTTAATCTTTTACATTTTTATTCATTTCTTGTTACCTAGCTTAGCAACACAAAGTGAAGGTACCCATTTTTTAGAGTTTAAGGATCTACTCAAGTTATTCAGGGTACATGGCAGGTGCTTCTTGATGCTCCAAAAGGCTATAACTTCCATTGCCGCCGACGTCCCCGCCATATACGTTTGCGCTTCATGTCGAGTTCATCCCCATTTCCAGGGCCTTCGACGGCACAGCGTGGCAGATTTGCCGTGGGAGGAAAAGTGAGGAGGGTCATTACCCGACTCCCTGGGAACTACACCGGTAAACCCGCATCGCTTTTTCTCATTACGTGCGAAAACAGCCTTTAAAGTGATTACGTATAGAACTTATGGCGTATATGCGAGGCGAATGTTTTAAAAAGTAGCATGCATTAGATTCATTATAATTTAACAATTGCAAGTCTTTTGTGTAATTAATATCATAAGATTCCAATTCTTGGTTCTTGGTTCTTGTTTTCTTGGATTCACATTCTTTGCAATTATCCTATCACGGTAAGTTTACGCTCTTGTTTTCAGTCACTACCTTGTTCTACTAACCAAGGATACTATAAAAGTATGGATTAGATTATACATGAGGATACTTGCGGGGTTATTCATTTCTTGGTGGCCTTAAGGTTTTATTTACAACATTGAGTTGTCGGGGTGAGAGTTATAACTTAAAGCTGTTAGGTATTCCTTCTATATCCTGAAAACTGTTTTCCTAGTCCTTTGGTAACACAGGTCAAACCATACAGTTCTTTATTCAACAAGGGCTAAGCAAATGTGGCCTTAACAGCCATGTTTTTGGGTCTTTGGGATCTCTTCCATATTGTTTGTTTGCATGAACAAGATATGATTTGAGTTGCTGGATGTTGCAGGGGACCAGGAGGATTCCATGAAGCCCAAGGATTTGTGCAGTTCGAAGACAAAAGACTTGAGTCCATCTTGCATTCAAGGTGGATAACTATTCTTAAAAGGTAACTTGGCTCTCAACATATTGTTACCTTTTTAAGCTCTTTTTTTAACTGAAACCATTGTACTACTATTTATGCTATTTAATTAATTAAGACCCCATTTATATTTTAATGCACTCCACCTAGGATACACAAGGAAGTTTGTATCAACAAATGTCAAGATGCTTCTAAAAGATGCATCTAACTTGGTAGATGCATATCTTTATCTTCAGTTTGACTTATTTCAGCCTGTTGTATCATGGCCAGCTTGTTACATAGTCATGCCTGCTGAGATCATTTCCTCGGTTGCCCATTCTCACGTCTTGTGTTCTAATTTGTCTTCAGGATTTTGTTTCCCAATGGGTCCAAGCACTTGACACAGCCTTCTACAAATATGCCAAATATTGCAGTCCTTCATAATGTTGGAGATGTTAAGGCCAGTGAAATACACCATCAAAGAGATAAGCATGTATGCATATTGTGCAAGTGCTTTCGAAGTTGGTACAAAAGATGACTTTCATGACAAAGGCAGCAAAGGAGTTGTTGGGTGTACAAGCGCATAGAAGGATACCTTTAAAACATCTTGTCATGCATAGTCACCACGGATAGAATGTTTTGTCGGAAGATGTGGGTTTCACTGCAACTTTTGAATGGTTGTGCGATTGTGGCGTCCCCTACTCATATACGGTGCACTCTGCGTATACAAACAGGAGTTCATCCCCCATACGACTCCATGCTAATACAGGGCCCTTCCCGTGGCGGGTGCGCCCGGTGGGAAGAGTGAAGGGGGTCATTGCCACCCCATCTCCTCGTAGCCCACCTAGGCTAGCGGGCGTAAACATACATGTCGATTAGCACATACATCAACATCATATGACCATCTCGAAGGATGGTCCTCCCACTATCTGCATCGACAAAGATCAGCATTATCACATAGGGAATCCTACCCAAGGCTCGCATCAAGGATGACCGGCGGCTTGGTCTCGAGTTCATTCGGGCGGGAATTCATGGCAATGGATTTGGGCGGCATATGAACATGGCATAGGGTTGTCCACTCCATCCGCCCCTCCGTGCACACTTTGCGAGTGGGCTGAAAAGTGTCGAGGACGGGATAGCCCTTGGGATGCATAACCAAAAGGTACGTTTCCGGGGCTCATCTTCGGTTTCCGATGGGGCGGGGCAGGGATCACTCCCTCCGAGATCTACATGCCGACTCAAGGTGACTAGAGACCCCTTTGCGTGACCAGTGAACCTTTGGAAAGTGAACACCACTTCCACGGGTGTCGAGCCCATACACCTTGCCCTTGGTGACAAGCCATTGGACCTAGTCTGATGATCCCCGGTAGGCTTTACACACCGAGAGGGATCGTTCAAGAGTCGGGACATGAATCTCCTTCTTAGCCGGTCGGCCTTCACCCACATCCCCAAGTGTGGCTCTTGTGCACAGCGAATCTGGTGTGCTAGAGAGGCTACTCTAGGAGCATCAGCTCTGAGGAGCTTTAGGTCTCTACCCCTTCCCAATACAAAGGAGTTCATAGAGATACATCATCCATATATACTTCACAGAGAACTAAGAACTAGATCTAATCTATAACATAGAGTTAGGTTCTTTAGTTAGAATCTGCTATCTAGAGATCTAGAGAGCTGCTATGGGCACCCAAGAGGCTAAACCACCGATTGATGACTGAAATAGGGTTTAGACTATCTAATTGGCTAAATACGATCCTTGAGAGGCTCCTCCGATTTCGAGCTCGACCATCCTGGCAAAACGCCGAATCAAGAGAAACTAAGGATGCAATTCTCCTGTGCAGAAGTCTAGGATGCTGTTTGGCTGTTGAGGCAGCCAAAACAGAGTTCTAAAGCCAAAGAATGAAATTGGGCAAGTTAGGGTTTCCTACCCTATATAGACAAGGGGTTGGTTAGGGTTTCCAATTATCCCCTTTGGGCATGTGGGATAATTGGAAATGGGCCCACTTGCCTTTAGGGCTAGGTGGCCAAATGTGCCCACATGGAAATGTGTGCCCACATTAATGTGTACATTGGAAAATGTGCACATTAATTGCACCTAAGGGTGTGGCCCACTTGGCATGAAGTGTCCACATGGAAATAATGTGCCCACATTAATGTGTACATTGGAAAATGTGCACATTAATAGTTGCACATATTTACGCAAGTTGCCCCCTAGGGGCTACCCACTGGCTACACATTAGCGTGCACACGCCGATTCGGAGTGGCGCGGTATGCGGCGTGGCAACGTCGATTACGCCCCGGACCGTATAATCGCCCGAACGCCACATTCTCCCCCCTTGAAATGATCTTCGTCCGCGGCATCGTGGGTCTCCCCACCTTTGGGATCATCCTAACCTAATCAACAACATACATCACGATAGCTACTATAGTATTTACACATTTATTAAGATTACCTTAAGGTAATATTTTTAGGACATTATCACACCATTATATTATGAAATAACTTATCAATTCATAACATCATTAAAACAGGTTACTCAAAAATTCACTTAACATGACAATTAAGTTTATCAAAATTAAAATTAACGTCCGAGGTCTCTTCATTCCTTGCAACACATTCCAACAAAATTTGTGTTGCAAGTCTTCGTAGCTCGACCTCCTTGCCCTCCGGAGCGCTCTATTGGCCTGCAGGTCGACACTACGTTAGTATCATTTAATTATTAATAAAAATTTTAGTTATATGGTGACCACCCCACCTATCTACATGGATGCATGGCTAATCTCCCGGCGTAGGAAGAGGGTGAATCTTCCATTATGGCCGTGGAGACAGCGCCTATATGCCTATATGCCGCTCATGCCTACACCCTAGTTGCCCAGCGTGGAGGATAGGTCCTTCCCGTATGTGGGGCGTGAAGGCCTGATTCCTCCTATCAAAGCATATATGGGGCTAAAGGTGCCTTTCCTATCAATGCATTCCTTAATGACCTCCTTTCTCTCGAGGTCGTCTACTTCCGTAGGACAGAAGTAGAGTTTCTAATCTACCTTCCACTCGCTCAAGCGAAAACGCGGTCATGCCTACATTGACATTACACCACGCCCTAGAGATCACCGTAGTGGTCCCATCATGTTAACGCGCATGCGACCATACCTAGCATAGGTTGCATCGCGTGGATTAATCTTAACTATACATAGAATTAATCTACACGAATCGGACATGCACGAGCGATTTCTTGGAGATGACCTTGCCGTCCCCATTGCTCCATAAAGCGTGGGTACTTGCTTTACTAAATCTTTCTTAAGTACCCGCGTCAGCGTCTTCCAGCGGTAAGTGTTTCCACTTGACCAAATCTTTGGAGGAATTCCCGATCTCCTCGTTTTCTTGAAGGCTTTATCAAGAATCAATTCTGGAACTATTTCCAGCTGCTCCTCCATCATTTCCAACATCGTTGGAGTGTCCAAGACCGATGCGGATTTGGAGTATGCTTCTTCAACAAACTCCGTGGAAGACCTTATGAATCTTTAGGTGTCTTTGGCAAGTCTAGCTTGTAGGATTGGTTACCTACTCTCTTGACTATTCTGAAAGGTCCAGCCCACCTTGGAGCAAGCTTCTTGCAATTCCGATCCCGAGCTTTGCTTCACCTTGATCTTGGGCCAAACATCATCTCCAACTTTGAACTCTCTTACCGATTCGATGCTTGCCGTGATGCTCTTTTTGTCGACTTCTTGCTGCTAGCGGATACCCTCGAACTTCTTCCACAAAGGCCGCGATATCGGCCAACATCTGGCTGCGAAACTTCCACCTTGGACGGGGTTGTGCCAAAGTGTGCGGAGTTAGGCAATCGTGATAGCCGTAATTGATCATAAGCGGCGACATTTGGGATGATTCACGCTGGTGCTATTATTATAAACTCCACCAAGTGAATAAATTCTTCCCACATACCTTGCTTATTCCGGACATAGTTTCGTAGTGTATGTCTTCCAAAATCTGTTGGTCCGGCTCGTTTGGCCATCCGTCTAAGGATGATATATGCGATGCTCATGGATAGCTTCGCCTGGATTGTCGCAAAGAGGTCTTGCCAAAAGGCGCCATGAACTTGGATCCCCCGGTTTGAATAATCTCCCTTGGCATGCCATGAGCCACGAAGATCTCTTTGGTGAAGAGCTTATTTGTATCCATAGTCAGATATCGTGGTCTTTGCAAGGCATAAAATGTGCCATTTTAAACAACTTGAGACTACTACCATCAAAGCATCTTTCCCTCTTACGGTCCTTGGGAGTCCTGTGATGAAATCCATGCTAATCACCTCCCACTTAGCATTTGGCACCGCTAATGGCTCTAAAGCTCCCGGAATTCGAAGTACTCTGCCTTCGATGCGCGACATAGCTGGCATTCCTTGATGTAATGAAGCTATCGCTTCTTCATTCCTGGCCAATAATAGCTATTGGCGACTTTGAAATATGTTTTCATGAATCCCCGCATGGCCAGCTATTGGGCTGTTGTGCAAATGTCGTGGAGGATCAATTTCCTTACCCACGATGATTGGCACGCACAACTTATTCTTATGGTACAACAGTTTGCCTTCCTTCTTATAATGTTTAAAGGCTTCCCGGCTCCTTATCCGTTTCTAGCCTCCTTAGAGGCTTGCCCATACTTCCCCGAATCCACATCCGTTGGCAAGGAATCTTCAATCTTCTTACCAAAGTTATTTGAGAGGGTCGAAATTGCATTGCAATGCACTCTAGTTGTCAGGGGATGCCTTGAAAGCGCATCCGCTACCACATTGAGCTTCCCTGGCTTGTAGACTATATCAAAGTCGTACTCTTCCAGGAACTCCATCCACCTTCTCTGCCTCAGGTTGAGGTGTGGTTGCGTGAATACATATTGGAGGCTCTGGTGGTCTGTATCCAACTGGAACTTCCTTCCCAAAAGGTAGTGCCTCCAAATTCTTAATGCCCTGACAACCGCAAGCAATTCCTGATCATGCGTGGGGTAGCGTGTTTCGGCGTCGTTCATCTTCCTGGAATCATACGCTACCACGCGCTCTTCTTGCATAAGCACTGCACCTGTAGCTATCTTACTGGCGTGCCCGCCGCTACAAGCTTGTCTTTCTCAGGTCCCGGAGGTTAAAGGCTGCGCGGTTGTTAAAGCTTCCTTCAACAATTCAAACCCTGCTTGGGCTTTCTTGTGCCAATGCTCTGCCCAATCTTTCACTTTCTCCGCCCTCGTCAAGTCTGTTAACGGGGCCGCTATCTTGGCAAAGTTCTTCACGAACTTCCTGTAGTACCCTGCTAGGCCGAGAAAACTTCTGACTTCATGCACATTCTTCGGCGCCGGCCACTGAATGACGGCTTCAATCTTTGCAGGATCCGTCGAGATGCCTTCTGCTGAGATCACATGACCTAGATACTCCACCTTCTCTGTTGCGAAGTGGCACTTCGACAACTTGGCGTACAACTGGTGCCTCTTCAACTTCTCCAGCACTCTTCTCAAGTGTTGTACGTGCTCTTCAAGGGATCTGCTATACACCAAAATGTCATCAAAGAAAACAATCACAAAGGTGTCTAGGAACTCCCTGAAGATATCGTTCATGAGCCTCATGAACGTCGCGGGGGCACCGTGAACTCATAGTGCCCATACCGCGTTCTGAAGGCGGTCTTATGGATATCTTCTTCCTTTATCCTGATCTGATGATACCCTGACCTTAAGTCAATTTTGGAGAAGATTCTTGCTCCTTGTAGCTGATCCATCAAGTCATCCGATCCGGGAGCGCATACTTGTTCTTAATGGTGTGCTTGTTCAATTGCCACGTAGTCTATGCACATCCTTAAACCGCCATCCTTCTTCTTTACAAAGAGAATGGGCGCTCCAAATGGCTAAACACTAGGTCTAATGAAAACCTAGGTCAAGCAGCTCTGAATCGCTTCTTTAGCTCGACAACTCTGCGTTTGTCATTCTATATGGAGCCTTGCTTGTTGGCTTTGTTCGGTTCGAGTGCTATTTCGCTTTTCGACTCCCCTATAGGAGGAAGCTGCTTGATCTCATCCGAAAGAGATCATGGAAACTCGTGATCGCTTAGCTATTTGCTTGGGTAACTTCTTCGAGCACTTTGTCTTCTTTGCTTCCTTCCGATTACGGCTCACTAATCTCAAGCTTGAAGATGTATGCCACTTGCTCCTCTTGATGCACTTGAATAGCCGTTTAGAAGACATACACCGCATGATGGGAACAACTTCCTTACCTGTTATCTCAATGATCTTGCCGCCGGGTGTTGGGAAGGTCACCTTAAAGCTTTCCACAATCGATAATGGCCCTTGCTGGTCCAAGGTACTCCATTCCTATGATCAAGTCATACTTGCCAATGCCCATTACTTCGCCCCCATCCGGATATTAATCCCGGCAAGTCGATGTCGGTTAATTCTCTTTTGCCGTCGCCTTTACCGCACCACTTGCTAAGACGACGGCCTTGGCTTTGACTTCAATGGTTTCAACTTCAACATTTGAACCATTGCGGGGATGCAAAGTTATGGCTACTTCTGAGTCTATCAAGACTATGAAGGACTTGGTCTTGGCCTTTCCTACCGTGGAAATTACCTTATAATCGGCTTACTCGCTTTGCCGTGTATCTATTGCGGCAAAGATATGGCACTCACCACGAATGTAGTCGCGGGCTTTTTCGCCGCTGCCGTCGGGGACAGGCGGCCCCAATCTCCCCAACTCCGCTAGAGCTGCACTCATGGCGTAGGGGCGGTTTTGCTGTCCTATGGCGGCCGAAGCACCAAGCAAAAGCCGCTTTTATGCACCTCGTCTCTTTCCTTGGGCACGCCGCAAAAAGGATCGCACCGCTTTGGAGTAGTTTGACCCCTCCGCTTGTCCTTGAAGGACACCCGCTTCTTCTCCCCTTGTTTCCCTGGTTTCCACCATAGAGGCTCTAGGACCTCGGATGGCTGCCCTAGGGCTATAGCTTCCGCGCGCCTTGCCTTTATCCTGGAAATAACTGCCGCCGCTCGCTTATTCCCGAGGTCAGACCCCCGCAGTTTTATAGCCTTGGACTCGCTTCGATCATTTGTCTTAGGGTTTATTGCCCTCACAAGCTTGGGATCTCCTCATTCAGCCCCTCAATATAACTTTCAAGCGCATGCTTCTCTCCCAACTTTGGCACATACGGTCTTAGCCTCATGAATTCTTCGTATATTTCGACTGATTTGTTGCCTTCTTTGCAACCTATAGAACTGCCTTGCATCATCTTTGGACTTATGTTCCCTTGGGACGTAATGGTGCTTGAAGGCTTTAGCAAACTTCCTGAACTTACAAGCATCCCTGCTTAAGCCATGTGCCTTTGCATAACCCTTCCACCAAATCCGTGCGGCTCCTTTCAAGTTGGCTGTTGCCACTCTTCCTTTATCTTTATCCTTCATGCCATAAGCATTGCCGTACTCACTCATTTCGTCCAGCCATGCCTCTACTTCCAATCGACGACCTGTTCTCCCCGAAGCTGTTCGATTCAGGGCCTTCCATACATTGCCCAAAGGCGGGAATCTACCTTCTTACGGTAGTCGAGGCCACAGTGTCTCTTTGTCGCCCTTTACGGGGTGTTCCTCTGCCTTCCCTCTTCAGTGTTCCTTTGCCTTCCTTCTGTTCGGTCTTGGGCCTGCTCTTCTTCTTCCTCGGAGTCGGAGTCTGAGTCTGAACTTGAGTCGGAGGAATCCGAGCTGGGGGATCTCCTTCTCTTGCTCCTCTTCTTGTCCCTTCCTGTTTTCCGAGCCGATGCTTGTGGCAATTGAGCATTGCCCACCGAACCTGCTCCTGCTTGTGAGGACAGCAAGGCCTTTATCTGCTCAAGGTCCGTCCTCATCTGGGATATCTCCTCCTCTGGGGTCATGGGTTCCATATCTTCAAACAGGTTCCTTGCCGGGGGTGGTCTGGGCGGGGTCCGTTCTTCTATAAGGTCTCGCAGTTGTCGTTCCCCTGCGCTTAGGCCTCTAGCTGCATCCACAAGTGATTCATGGCTATATGGTTAGTTTCCTTTGTTCTCTTGCATTGTTTATGTTTGTTGGTATAATTGTGGGGCAAAATACATCAACAAAACATTTAAAGTGCAACAGAATTGTATTTATATATCATATAATATTTTAGTACAAAAAGAGTCTCCGGGACCAAGAGTCTAACTAGTCTTGAAATGCCGTAAGGCGGGTTGTCTTCAAAACTTCTTAACTTGGCCGTCCCTACCGAAAGTGACCCAAGTTCACGATGATGCTTGCCCGACGAAGGCCCTGTAAGGCTCTCACCAAGTCTTCTACCCCGATGGCCGGATGTAAGGGTCGCGCCATCGCCAATCTCGCTGACGTCGATGGGGTATGGCGAAGTCGAAGAGGTCGAGTGCCATTGCCCCTCTTGACGGGACAAAGATAGTCAACATTTGCCGCTATGCGAGCATGCGCCGAAGCCGAGAGTGCAATCAGCATGAACACCCCTTCCTCTCCTCCGGGACTGAACTGCGGTGTATTACCGCTTATTCTCCCATCCAAAGAAGAAATGCAAGTAGTACTGGCGACGTCGGTTGCCGTCGCGGATGATTCTCCACTTGCTTGGCCTCCTCGATGCATTGCGCCTGGCGTGCTCCGCCGACCTCTATCTCGGTGAGCTCGGTAGTCTTCAATTTAATGCGGTGCGACCCTCCTGAGGTTCGATTCCTTCTCCTTCTTAGGGGGTGGTGTGAAGGCACAGCGGGCATTAGGGATGCTCGTGGTCTTCCCCTGCGGATCCCCATCTGTTCTTGGAGGCGCAGGAACTCCTCTGGGTATAGCCTCCGCCGTCCATCATTTGCCCGATGCTGTCTTGTAGGCTGGATATCGGAGGTCGCACCACGTAGCCAGGTGCCGCTTCTCGATTTGAAGCCCGAAAGTCCGGGGCTCCCCAGGACGATGAAAGTCGATCCATGTCGGTTCCCGCCCGCATTGGTGGAGGCGATTCGTCCAACACTCAGCTCCCTCCCCGCATTCTAGTTGTTACGGATGTCGCTGAGGAGTAGATACTCCTCTCCTCGCTGATGATGATAGGGGCTAGGCTTGTGATGCCCAGGCTCGGCGGGGAACAACTTCGATGCCCCTCGCCGTTTCAGTTGATCAGCTCCTGCTTTCGCTTGGCGCTGGTTCTTCGTCTGAAGTCGAGCTCATGTATTCCCTCGTCGTCAGACCCCTCTTCTCCTTCTCTTGCCTCTTGTTCCTGTTGATACTGCAAAAGCATCTGCTCTTCCTCTTGCACTGCTATGGGGTCCACCTCCATCGGAGGGATAGAGGTTGCCCCCATCGGGTTTTCGGCGCGGTGGGATAAGAAGATGGCTAGGGCGGCGGTGTAAGAGAACATTAGGGATTTTTTGAGATCATAAAAGGGCCTTCTAAGAACTGCTGACTAAAATTTGTATGAACCAATCGAGAAAGCAGGCTGGTAATCCGGTCGGCCAAAGTGTTGTTATAACTAACTCACTGGATCACATTTTCTAGCATAAGTGTTGATAGAAAAGTCCAAATGAGCTCTTGTTTGGTGCAATAGATAGATCTCATTGAGACCTTTCCAACCTTGGGTGGTTTGCATATCTTTTAGCCCCGTAGGATAGTAAAAAATTGTAAAAACCATATTTTTTGGAGTTTTGACAATCATAAGTGGTTAAAATATGTGCAAAACACCTAAGGTTGGAAAGATCTCAACGAGATCTATCTATTGCACTAAACGAGAGCTCATTTGGACTTTTCTATCAATAGTTATGCTAAAAAATGTGATCCAGTGAGTTAGTTATAACAGTTTTGCTGACTGGACCCGTCAGGCTCTGATTTCTGATTGGTAGTTCATTTATCTTCATTTGGCTTAGTTGACATGTTTTGAAGGCCCTTTTTTAATCTCAAAAAAATCCTAATGCTTGGTCCTATTGGCTGTCAGGACCATGTAGTCAGGCAGTCTCTGCGCCTTGTTGGTTAAGTACTTGGCGATGTTAGGAACATCACCCAAGGCTGCTTGAAGGGATGGCCGGGGAACGAAATATCCTATGCAAGGGGGGACCTGAACAAGGGAGGGTCCTACCCTAGTCTGAAACTCTGCTAGCACTTGCCTATATGCTGGGGTTGCATTTAGCGTAGCTTGGATGTCAATTTCTTTCCCAAAGAGTTGGAAGATGTCGTTGACATCCGCCTCGGCAAAGATGGGCAGGCGTTGTACCATCGCCTCAAGTCAAGATGGCCATTGATCTAGCAAAGAAGGGAGTAACAGAGACGGATGAAGCGCCTCGGGGGATGCGGAAGATCGCCTAAGCGATGGAAACAAATTTGGTGTGGTGCTAAATGAGAAATGGGGGAACTTATATATAGAATTGGGGAAAACCCTAATTTTTGGATGACCTAGAATTTACTGAGATTAGGCAATTCTGATCTATTAAGGGATGCAATTGCAAGTTTGAAGACTATTTCTAGGGTTTGAGCATGCTAAGAACAACTATTGAACCTATGGTACAATTTGGAGATCATTTAGTGAAGAAATGGTATGAGGTCTCACACGCGTTAGCCTGCATCCCGATTTTTGAGAATCTCGTTTTACGTCTGGCCGACGCGTGTGAGACATGGGTCCCAATTGGGCTAGGCTTACTCAATTTAAGTGATCTATGGCTGTAATTTCACTAAACTCGTCGAGTTAGGCAGAATTGACCCCTTATTTGGTCGATTTGGAGCTGTTTTGGGCATTTTTGGGCATGGTCTCACACGTTGCGCCCAGACCGATTTTGAGAATCTCGTTTTCGGTCCTGGCGCGACGTGTGAGACATCGTCTCAATTTTGCTCAAAGCTCCAATTTAACTAAAACAAAAGCTAGGGATCGATATCTTAACTTATTTAAACAAGGTCTGACACTTTATTTACACAAAAATTCTTTATATTAACAAAATTTTACAGTTATTTACAAAATCTCAAGGGCGTTCTCCCTTGATGTGCCTGGCAAGATACATATCCTGCCTCATGAGGGTAACCCTCTTCGCGTGCACCGTGCAGGCCGTTGAATCTTCGAAGTGCTGCACTATTTTTGCTTCTGCTGCCTCCTGTAGGCACAGCAACATTTCGTCGGTTACTCGCATGTCCGTGTTGTATTCTTGCATTACTTCACGAACCAAGCGTTGGAACGGCGCCCGGGGGATCAAGAGTCCGTAACTCTTCTGGAAGTGGCGGATCTCCTTAAGGGCTCTCGTCCTCAACTTCTTCTTCTTGCTCGCTTCTTACGGTGGGTTCTCGGAGAGGCTTGGGCCGGGTGGCGGTGGCTTCAAGGTCCGCCGGGGTACTCCACCTTCAACCTGTCCTCACCCGATGCTCACGAAAGTAGGCATTGTATGCCTCCCCACTTCTCCATATAGGAGTTGTGCTCCTAATTCTCTTCGATAGACCTTGGCAGGGGTCTATCACATAAGTCTCCCGTTGGGGTCGCGGGGCTTTAACCCTATCCCACGTTGGGAAAGGTGGGGCCATCAATCCCCCGCCTCCTCGTTCGTTCTGTGCCACGCTTTCGGGGTTTCTTCCTCTGACCGGGTTTTTGAAGAGCTTGCTCCCTCTGCGCCTGGCACGTAGTCTTCATCCGAGTCGTCGGTAGTAGGCGGGGTCTCCTCTCCTGACGGCTCGTTGATGACGGGACCTACTGCTCGCTTCCCGACCTTCACCACTTTCCTTTTGCCTGCCTTTATGGCTTTGGCCTTCCTCTTCTTCAACCCGCTGACTGTGGTCGGGTCGTCTTCCCGACTCTTCGTCCTCTGCTCCCGGCGGCGCTCTTTGGCTTCATACTTGCTGATGAAGCGTGCAAGGTCGGCTTCCTCTGCGGGGCTGAGTGCTGGCTGTTGCTGTTCTTCTCTTCCTTGCCCTTCTTGCAGGTGGGTCTCAACACGGGTTTTGCTCTTGGGGTACATTGATTGGCCCGCCTTTGCTCTCATTTGCTCCTCCCGTGGGCGGGTGTCCTCACAGGCTGCTCTGGTTTGCCGACGGCGCCCTATATCGCCTGCTCCTCCTTGCTTCTTCCCTCCCTCTGTGCGATCTCTTGAGGATTTGGTGCATGATGTCCGCCGGGTCGTCCTCTTACGAGCTCATGCGGTCGCTCAGATCCGATCCGCTTCCTGCTCGCGAAGAAGGTCGCCTTCATGGAGAAGGCGTTCTCGAAGGACCCTTTGAAATAGGCCGGAGCCACTGGCGCTGGAGGATCCGCTTCGGCTAGGCTTCCTTGCAGTTTGTTTGGTGCGGGCCATCATTTGGTGGTTTGCCGATCGGAGCTAAGCGCCAGAAGATCGCCTTGGCGAGCACGAGCAAAGTTCTAGGGAAGAACACGAAAAATGGGAGGGGTCTAGGTCTATTTATAGGGGCCACTTTTTAGGTCAACTTTTAATTACCTTTTTGGGTTACTTAAAGCATCTAAAACACCTAATTAAGCAAGGTCTCACATGTTGCGCCCAGCCCGATTTTGAGAATCTCATTTTTGGTCCTGGCGCGACGTGTGAGACATGGTGGGACCCACTATTAAATTAACATGTAACATGCTAATTCTACTGATTCTTAGTTTAAAATTAGAATTACCAAGTTATTTTATTGTAATTTACAACTTTTTGGTGTCAAAGCTGAATGTCTCACACGTTGCGCCCAGCCCGATTTCGAGAATCTCGTTTTCGGTCCTGGCGCGACGTGTGAGACCACCCTACTTTTTGGATGTTGGCTCACCAATTTTTAATCTTTTTACATTTTTATTCATTTTAACTGTTACTAGCTTAGCATAACTACAAAAATGAGAAATTTTTTTTCCCATTTTTCGAGGTTTAAGGATCCTATCAAGTTAGTGCTACTGGGAACATGGCCAGTGCTTTGCTCTTGGTCTCCAAGAACATAGCTCTGATACCACTGTGACGTCCCCTACTCATATACGGTGCACTCACCGTATACAATCAGGAGTTCATCCCCCATACCAGCTCCATGCTAATACAGGGCCCTTCACATGACACTGCAACCGTGACGGGTGCCAGTGGGAAGAGTGAAGGGGTCATTGCACCCCGTCTCCCTCAGGGCCTACCTCAGTAAAACCCTTATCCTTTTTCATCTATTCTGAATGCCCAAGTATTGTACAAGAGTCAGTGATGCCTTCTATTTCTAAAAATATGTACAGACTTATGACAGCATATGCAGAACTGAATGTTTTAAAAGTAGCATGCATTAGATTCATTATACGAACAATTGCAAGTCTTTTGTGTAATTTATATCATAAGATTCCAATTCTTGGTTCTTGGTTCTTGTTTTACTGGATTCACATTGCTGCAGTATCCTATGCAGTAAGTTTCTGCTCTTGTTTCCAGTCACTACCTTGTTCTACTAACCAAGGATACTATAAAAAGTATTAGTTAGATTATACATGAGGATAGCAGGGTTATTCATTTCTTGGTCGCTGGCCTTAAGGTTTTATTTTACAACATTGAGTTGTCAGGTGAGAGTTATAACTTAAAGCTGTTAGGTATTCCTTCTATATCCTGAAAACTGTTTTCCTAGTCCTTTGGTAACACAGGTCAAACCATACAGTTCTTTATTCAACAAGGGCTAAGCAAATGTGGCCTTAACAGCCATGTTTTTGGGTCTTTGGGATCTCTTCCATATTGTTTGTTTGCATGAACAAGATATGATTTGAGTTGCTGGATGTTGCAGGGGACCAGGAGGATTCCATGAAGCCCAAGGATTTGTGCAGTTCGAAGACAAAAGACTTGAGTCCATCTTGCATTCAAGGTGGATAACTATTCTTAAAAGGTAACTTGGCTCTCAACATATTGTTACCTTTTTAAGCTCTTTTTTTAACTGAAACCATTGTACTACTATTTATGCTATTTAATTAATTAAGACCCCATTTATATTTTAATGCACTCCACCTAGGATACACAAGGAAGTTTGTATCAACAAATGTCAAGATGCTTCTAAAAGATGCATCTAACTTGGTAGATGCATATCTTTATCTTCAGTTTGACTTATTTCAGCCTGTTGTATCATGGCCAGCTTGTTACATAGTCATGCCTGCTGAGATCATTTCCTCGGTTGCCCATTCTCACGTCTTGTGTTCTAATTTGTCTTCAGGATTTTGTTTCCCAATGGGTCCAAGCACTTGACACAACCTTCTACAAATATGCCAAATATTGCAGTCCTTCATAATGTTGGAGATGTTAAGGCCCAGCGAGGCGCCACCATCCAAGAGATACATGTATGCATGTGTGCAAGTGCTCGAGTTGGTACAAAAGATGACTTTCATGACAAGGCAGCAAAGGAGTTGTTGGGTGTACAAGCGCATAGAAGGATACTACGAAAACATCTTGTCACATAGTCACACGGATAGAATGTTTTGTCAGAAGATGTGGGTTTCACGGGCAACTTTTGAATGGTTGTGCAGTGTGACGTCCCCTACTCATATACGGTGCACTCACCGTATACAAACAGGAGTTCATCCCCCATACCAGCTCCATGCTAATACAGGGCCCTTCACATGAGACTGCAACCGTGACGGGTGCCAGTGGGAAGAGTGAAGGGGTCATTGCACCCCATCTCCCTCAGCGCCTACCTAGCTACGGAAGCGTAAACATACATGTCAGTAGCACATACATCAACATCATATGACCATCTCGAAGGATGGTCCTCCACCTATCTGCATCGACAAAGATCAGCACATCACATAGGGAATCCTACCCAAGGCTCAGACTCGAAGGGATGACTGACGGCTTGGGTCTCCAGAGTTCATTGCGGACAGAATTCATGGCAATGGATTTGGCTGGCATATGAACATGGCATAGGGTTGTCCACTCCATCCGCCCCTCCTGTGCACACTTTGCAGAGTGGGCTGAAAAGTGTCGGGACCTGACTGTAGCCCGCCGGATGCATAGCCAAAAGGGCTGTTCCTGGGCTCATCTTCCCAGTTTCCGATGGGGCAGGTAGGGATCACTCCCTCCAGAGATCTACATGCTGACTCAAGGTGACTAGAGGGCCACTGCCCGTATTCGACTGAACCCACTGGAAAGTGAACACCACTTCACGGGTGTCGAGCCCATGCCTTGCCCGCACGCAGTGACAAGCCATTGGACCTAGTCACAATGATCCCCGGTAGGCTTTACACACCAGAGGGATCGTTCAAGAGTCAGGACATGAATCTCCTTCTTAGCCAGTCTGGCCCCTTCACCCACATCCCGGTGTGGCTCTTGTGCACAGGCCGAATCTACAGTGTGCTAGAGAGGCTACTCTAGGAGCATCAACTACAGAGCTTTAGGTCTCTACCCCCCTTCCCAATACAAGGAGTTCATAGAGATACATCATCCATATACTTCACAGAGAACTAAAGAACTAGATCTAATCTATAACATAGAGTTAGGTTCTTTAGTTAGAATCTGCTATCTAGAGATCTAGAGAGCTGCTATGGGCAATCTAAGAGGCTAAACCTACTGATTCGATGACTGAAATAGGGTTTAGACTATCTAATTGGCTAAATACCTGATCCTTGAGAGGCTCCTCCTGACCTGAGCTCGACCATCCCAACAAACGCTTCGAATCAAGAGAAACTAAGGATGCAATTCTCCGGTGCAGAAGTCTAGGATGCGGTTTTGGCTGAGGCAGCAAAAAAAGAGTTCTAAAGCCCTAGAATCGAAATTGGGCAAGTTAGGGTTTCCTACCCTATATAGACAAGGGGGTTGGTTAGGGTTTCCAATTATCCCCTTTGGGCATGTGGGATAATTGGAAATGGGCCCACTTGCCTTTAAGGGCTAGGTGGCCAAATGTGCCCACATGGAAATGTGTGCCCACATTAATGTGTATATTGGAAAATGTGCACATTAATTGCACCTAAGGGTGTGGCCCACTTGGCATGAAGTGTCCACATGGAAATATGTGCCCACATTAATGTGTACATTGGAAAATGTGCACATTAATAGTTGCACATATTTCTGGCAAGTTGCCCCCTAGGGGCTACCCACCCGGCTCTGCGTTAGCGCACACGCCGGTCGGAGTGGCGGTATGCGGCGTGACGCAGCGAAGCGGTATAGATCGCGGGGACATTATCGTCCCGAACGTCACATTCTCCCCACCTTGAAATGATGTCGTCGCAAACATCGTGGGTCTCCCCACCTTGGGATCATCCTAACCTGCAATCAACCTGATACATACGATAGCTACTATAGTATTTACACATTTATTAAGATTACCTTAAGGTAATATTTTTAGGACATTATCACACCATTATATTATGAAATAACTTATCAATTCATAACATCATTAAAACAGGTTACTCAAAAATTCACTTAACATGACAATTAAGTTTATCAAAATTAAAATTAACGTCCGAGGTCTCTTCATTCCTTGCAACACATTCCAACAAAATTTGTGTTGCAAGTCTTCTGAGCTTCGACCTCCTTGCCCTCTCAGGGGGCTCTATTGGCTCATATGGTCGACACCACGTTAGTATCATTTAATTATTAATAAAAATTTTAGTTATATGGTGACCACCCCACCTATCTACATGGATGCATGGCTAATCTCCGCCAGAGGAAGAGGGTGAATCTTCTATTATGGTCGTGGAGACGGCCTATATGCCTATATGCCGCTCATGCCTACACCCTAGTTGCCTTGGCGTGGAGGATAGGTCCTTCCCGGTATGTGGGCGTGAAGGCCGATTCCTCCTATCAAAGCATATATGGGGCTAAAGGTGCCTTTCCTATCAATGCATTCCTTAATGACCTCCTTTCTCTCGAGGTCGTCTGCTACTTAGTAGGACGTAAGTAGACTTTCTAATCTACCTTCCACTTTCGCTCAGTTTAAAACGCGGTCATGCCTACATTGACATTACACCACGCCCTAGAGATCACCGTAGTGGTCCCATCATGGTAGAACGCATGCGACCCATACCTAGCATAGGTTGCATGCGTAGATTAATCTTAACTATACATAGAATTAATCTACACGAATCGACATGCCCTGAGCCGATTTCTTGGAGATGACCTTGCCGCCCCATTGCTCCATAAAGCTGGGGTCTTTGCTTTACTAAATCTTTCTTAAGTACCCGCGTCGCGTCTTCCAGCGGTAAGTGTTTCCACTTGACCAAATCTTTGGAGGAATTCGATCTCCTCGTTTTCTTGAAGGCTTTATCAAGAATCAATTTCGGAACTATTTCCAATTTTGCTCCTCCATCATTTCCAACATCGTTGGAGTGTCCAAGACTTCGCCGGATTTGGAGTATGCTTCTTCAACAAACTCACGTGGAAGACCTTATGAATCTTTAGGTGTCTTTGGCAAGTCTAGCTTGTAGGATTGGTTACCTACTCTCTTGACTATTCTCGGAAGGTCCAGCCCACCTTGGAGCAAGCTTCTTGCAATTCCGATCCCGAGCCACCGCTTCACCTTGATCTTGAGCCAAACATCATCTCCAACTTTGAACTCTCTTACCGATTCGATGCTTGTCGTGATGCTCTTTTGTCGACTTCTTGCTGCTAGCGATACCCTCGAACTTCTTCCACAAGTTTGCCGCGATATCGGCCAACATCTGGCCGCTGAAACTTCCACCTTGGACACGGGGTTGTGCCAAATTGTGCGGAGTTAGGCAAGCGATAGCAGTAATTGATCATAAACGGCGACATTTGGGATGATTCCTGCTTGGTGCTATTATAGGCAAACTCCACCAAGTGAATAAATTCTTCCCACATACCTTGCTTATTCCAGACATAGTTTCGTAGCATGTCTTCCAAAATCCTGTTGGTCCGCTCCGTTTGGCCATCCGTCTAAGGATGATATGCCGTGCTCATGGATAGCTTCGTCTGGATTGTCGCAAAGAGGTCTTGCCAAAAGGCGCTCATGAACTTCGGATCCCTGTCGGAGATAATCTCCCTTGGCATGCCATGAAGCCTGAAGATCTCTTTGGTGAAGAGCTTCACAGTATCCATAGTCGTGATATCGTGGTCTTGCAAGGCATAAAATGTGCCATTTTCGACAACTTGTCGACTACTACCATCAAAGCATCTTTCCCTCTTACGGTCCTTGGGAGTCCTGTGATGAAATCCATGCTAATCACCTCCCACTTAGCATTTGGCACCGCTAATGGCTCTAAAGCTCCTGGAATTTAAGCTCGCTTCGCCTTCTCACGACATAGTGGCATTCCTTGATGTAGCGAGCTATCTGCTTCTTCATTCCTGGCCAATAATAGCTGTTGCGCACTTTGAAATATGTTTTCATGAATCCCGCATGGCCAGCTATTGGGCTGTTGTGCGTGTTGTGGAGGATCAATTTCCTTACCCCTGATGATTCGGGTACGCACAACTTATTCTTATGGTACAACAGGTTGCCTTCCTTCTTATAATGTTTAAAGGCTTCCCGCTCCTTATCTGTTCTAGCCTCCTTAGAGAGGCTTGCCCATACTTCCCTGAAATCCACATCCGTTGGCAAGGAATCTTCAATCTTCTTACCAAAGTCGCTGGAGAGGGTCGAAATTGCATTGCAATGCACTCTAGTTGTCAGGGGATGCCTTGAAAGCGCATCCGCTACCACATTGAGCTTCCCTGGCTTGTAGACTATATCAAAGTCGTACTCTTCAAGGAACTCCATCCACCTTCTCTGCCTCAGGTTGAGGTGTGGTTGCGTGAATACATATTGGAGGCTACGGTGGTGCGTATCCAATTTGGAACTTCCTTCCCAAAAGGTAGTGCCTCCAAATTCTTAATGCCCGACAAACGCAAGCAATTCTGATCATGCGTGTGGTAGCGTGTTTCGGCGCCGTTCATCTTCCGGAATCATACGCTACCACGCGCGCTCTTCTTTTCATAAGCACCGCACTTTGTAGCTATCTTACTTCGTGTCGCCGCTACAAGCTTGTCTTTCCCGGGTCCCAATAGGGGTTAAGGCCGGGCGGTTGTTAAAGCTTCCTTCAACAATTAAAACCCTGCTTGGGCTTTCTTGTGCCAATGCTCCGCCCAATCTTTTACTTTCTCCGCCCTCGTCAAGTCTGTTAACGGGGCCGCTATCTTGGCAAAGTTCTTCACGAACTTCCTGTAGTACCACAAGGCCGTAGAAAACTTCTGACTTCATGCACATTCTTGGTAGCCGGCCGAATGGCGGCTTCAATCTTTTGCGAGGATCCGTCGAGATGCCTTCTAATCGAGATCACATGACCTAGATACTCCACCTTCTCTGTTGCGAAGTGGCACTTCGACAACTTGGCGTACAACTGGTGCCTCTTCAACTTCTCCAGCACTCTTCTCAAGTGTTGTACGTGCTCTTCAAGGGATCTGCTATACACCAAAATGTCATCAAAGAAAACAATCACAAAGGTGTCTAGGAACTCCCTGAAGATATCGTTCATGAGCCTCATGAACGTCGCGGGGGCACCGTGAACTCATAGTGCCCATACCGCGTTCTGAAGGCAGTCTTATGGATATCTTCTTCCTTTATCCTGATCTGATGATACCCTGACCTTAAGTCGATTTTGGAGAAGATTCTTGCTCCTTGTAGCTGATCCATCAAGTCATCTGATCTGGGGAGCGCATACTTGTTCTTAATGGTGTGCTTGTTCAACTGCCTGTAGTCTATGCACATCCTTAAACTGCCATCCTTCTTCTTTACAAAGAGAATGAGCGCTCCAAATGGCGAAACACTAGGTCTAATGAAACCTAGGTCAAGCAGCTCCTGCAACTGCTTCTTTAGCTCTGACAACTCCTGCGTTGTCATTCTATATGGAGCCTTGCTTGTTGGCTTTGTTCCCGGTTCGAGTGCTATTTCGCACTCGATTCCCCTATAGGGAGGAAGCTGCTTGATCTCATCTGGAAAGAGATCATGGAACTCCGTGATCAGCTTAGCTATTTGCTTGGGTAACTTGCTGAGCACTTTGTCTTCTTTGCTTCCTTCCGATTCTGGCTCACTAATCTCAAGCTTGAAGATGTATGCCACTTGCTCACTCTTGATGCACTTGAATAGCCGTTTAGAAGACATACACTGCATGATGGGAACAACTTCCTTACCTGTTATCTCAATGATCTTGCCGTCGGGTGTTGGGAAGGTCACCTTCCGCTTTCCACAATCGATAATGGCCCTTGCTGGTCCAAGGTACTCCATTCCTATGATCAAGTCATACTTGCCAATGCCCATTACTTCTGCCCCATCCGGATATTAATCCACGGCAAGTCGATGTCGGTTAATTCTCTTTGCCGCAATGCGCCTTACCGCACCACTTGCTAAGGCGACGGGCCTTGGCTTTTGACTTCAATGGTTTCAACTTCAACATTTGAACCATTACGGGGATGCAAAGTTATGGCTACTTCACCGAGTCTATCAAGACTATGAAGGACTTGGTCTTGGCCTTTCCTACCGTGGAAATTACCTTATAATCGGCTTTTACGCTTGCTTCGTATCTATTGCGGCAAAGATATGGCACTCACCACGAATGTAGTTCGCGGGCTTCGCCGCCCGTCGTCGTCGGACAGGCGTCCCAATCTCCCAACTCCGCTAGAGCTGCACTCATGACGTGGGGCGGTTTGGCGTCCTATGGCCTCGCTGGAAGCACATGAAGCAAAAGCTGCTTTTCTATGCACTCTGTCTCTTTTCCTTGGGCATCGCCGCAAAAAGGATCGCGACCGCTTTGGGTAGTTTGACCCTCCCGCTTGTCCTTGAAGGACACCGCTTCTTCTCCTATTTGTTTCCCTGGTTTCCACCATGCGAGGCTCTATTTGGACACGGATCGGCTGCCCTAGGGCTATAGCTTCTGTCGCCTTGCCTTTATCCCGGAAATACGGGCCGCTTCGCGCCGCTATTCTGAGGTCCCGACCCCTGCAAGCTTATAGCCTTGGACTCTGCTTCCGATACTGTCTTAGGGTTTATTGCCCTCACAAGCTTGCGGATCTCCTCATTCAGCCCCTCAATATAACTTTCAACTGCATGCTTCTCTCCCAACTTTGGCACATACAGTCTTAGCCTCATGAATTCTTCTGTATATTTCTGGACTGATTTGTTGCCTTGCTGCAACCTATAGAACTGCTGCATCATGCTGGACTTATGTTCCCTTGGGACGTAATGGTGCTTGAAGGCTTTAGCAAACTTCCTGAACTTACAAGCATCCCTGCTTAAGCCATGTGCCTTTGCATAACCCTTCCACCAAATCCGTGCGGCTCCTTTCAAGTTGGCTGTTGCCACTCTTCCTTTATCTTTATCCTTCATGCCATAAGCATTGCCGTACTCACTCATTTCGTCCAGCCATGCCTCTACTTCCAATCCGACTGTTCTCCCCGAGGCCTGTTTCGATTCAGGGCCTTCCATACATTGCCCAGTGCGGAATCTACCTTCTTCTGGTAGTCAGAGGCCCTGGTGTCTCTTTGTCGTCCTTCTGGGGTGTTCCTCTGCCTTCCCTCTTCAGTGTTCCTTTGCCTTCCTTCTGTTCGGTCTTGGGCCTGCTCTTCTTCTTCCTCGAGTCCGACAGTTCGAACTTGAGTCTGAGGAATCCGAGCTGGGGGATCTCCTTCTCTTGCTCCTCTTCTTGTCCCTTCTGTTTTCGGGAGCGATGCTTGTGGCAATTGAGCATTGCCCACCGAACTGCTCACGCAGTGCGGACGACAAGGCCTTTATCTGCTCAAGGTCCGTCCTCATCTGGGATATCTCCTCCTCTGGGGTCATGGGTTCCATATCTTCAAACACGTTCCTTGCCGGGGGTGGTCTGGGCGGGGTCCGTTCTTCTATAAGGTCTCGCAGTTGTCGTTCCCCTGCGCTTAGGCCTCTAGCTGCATCCACAAGTGATTCATGGCTATATGGTTAGTTTCCTTTGTTCTCTTGCATTGTTTATGTTTGTTGGTATAATTGTGGGGCAAAATACATCAACAAAACATTTAAAGTGCAACAGAATTGTATTTATATATCATATAATATTTTAGTACAAAAAGAGTCTCCGGGACCAAGAGTCTAACTAGTCTTGAAATCGCCGGTAAGACGGGTTGTCTTCAAGAAACTTCTTAACTTGGGCCGTCCCTACCGAGTGACCCAAGTTCCTGATGATG
The DNA here is from genome assembly GCA_021234155.1 of Isoetes taiwanensis. Classification (NCBI taxonomy): domain Eukaryota; kingdom Viridiplantae; phylum Streptophyta; class Lycopodiopsida; order Isoetales; family Isoetaceae; genus Isoetes; species Isoetes taiwanensis. The sequence continues at coordinate 490,389 of JAJEKV010000083.1, read as the reverse complement.
CTTGCCGACGAGCGTCCCTGTAAGGCTCTCACCAAGTCTTCTACCCGCGTCGGATGTAAGGGCCGCGCGATCCACCAATCTCGCCGACGCCGATGGGGTATGGCGAAGTCAAAGAGGTCGAGTGCCATTGCCCTCTTGACCAGGACAGCATAGTCAACATTTGCCGCTATGCGAGCATGCCTGCCGAAGCCCGAGAGTGCAATCAGCATGAACACCCCTTCCTCTCCTCTGGGACTGAACTTGCGGTGTATTACCGCTATTCTCCCATCCAGCAGCAGCGGCAAGTAGTACTGGCGACTCCGTTTGTGCGTCGCGGATGATTCTCCACTTGCTTGGCCTCCTGTTCTGTGCCGCCCGGCGTACTCGTCGACCTCTATCTCGGTGAGCTCCCGGTAGTCTTCAATTGTGCGGTCGACCCTCCTGAGGTCGATTCCTTCTCCTCTTGCCGGGGGTGGTGTCGAAGGCCTGGGCATTAGGATGCTCGTGGTCTTCCCACGGATCCCCATCTGTTCTTGGAGGGCGAGGAACTCCTCCTCTGTTGGCAGCTCCGCCGTCCATCATTTGCCCGATCTTTGCTTTGTAGGCACGGATATCGGAGGTCCCACAGTGTAAGGTGTCGGCTTCTCTGACTTGAAGCGGAAAGTCCGAGGCTCCCGGACGATGAAGTCGTCCACGTCGGTTCCGCCGCGGTTGGTGGAGCGATTCGTCCAACACGAGCTCCCTCTCCCCGCGGGGAAGGTTCCGGATGGATATGCGTGCCCGGCTCCTTTCGAAGTTGATCAGCTTTCTGATGCCTAGCCCTTGGCGCCCGTTCTTGCCTGCGAGTCGAGCTCAGGTGTATTCCTCGTCGTCCGGCCCTCTTCTCCTTCTCTTGCCTCTTGTTCTGTTGATCTTGCAAAAGCATCCGCTCTTCCTCTTACCTTTGCTATGGGGTTCACCTCCATCGGAGGGATAGAGGTTGCCCCCATCGGGTTTTATTGGTGGGATAAGAAGATGGCTAGGGCGGCGGTGGTCCTATTGGCTGTCAGGACCATGTAGTCAGGCGAGTCTCTGGCGCCTTGTTGGTTAAGTACTTGGCGATGTTAGGAACATCACCCAAGGTTGCTTGAAGGATGGCCGGGAACGAAATATCCTATGCAAGGGGGACTGAACAAGGGAGGGTCCTACCCTAGTCTGAAACTCTGCTAGCACTTGCCTATATGATGGGGTTGCATTTAGCGTAGCTTGGATGTCAATTTCTTTCCCAAAGAGTTGGAAGATGTCGTTGACATCCGCCTCTAAGAAGACATGGGCATTTGTATTTGCACCATCGCCCAAGTCGCTAATGGCCATTGATCTAGCAAAGAAGGGAGTAACAGACGGATGCAGAAGCGCCTCAGGGATCTGGAAGATCGCCTAAGCAGTGGAGAGCAAATTTGCAGGGTGCTAAATGAGAAATGGGGGAACTTATATATAGAATTGGGGAAAACCCTAATTTTTGGATGACCTAGAATTTACTGAGATTAGGCAATTCTGATCTATTAAGGGATGCAATTGCAAGTTTGAAGACTATTTCTAGGGTTTGAGCATGCTAAGAACAACTACTGAACCTATTGTACAATTTGGAGATCATTTAGTGAAGAAATGGTATGAGGTCTCACACGTTGCGCCCAGACCGATTTTGAGAATCTCGTTTTCTGTCCTGGCGCGACGTGTGAGACATGGGTCCCAATTGGGCTAGGCTTACTCAATTTAAGTGATCTAAGGCTGTAATTCCACTAAACTCGTCGAGTTAGGCAGAATTGACCCCTTATTTGGTCGATTTGGAGCTGTTTTGGGCATTTTTGGGCATGGTCTCACACGCGTTGCCTGCACCCATTTTGAGAATCTCGTTTTCGGTCCTGGCGCGACGTGTGAGACATCGTCTCAATTTTGCTCAAAGCTCCAATTTAACTAAAACAAAAGCTAGGGATCGATATCTTAACTTATTTAAACAAGGTCTGACACTTTATTTACACAAAAATTCTTTATATTAACAAAATTTTACAGTTATTTACAAAATCTCAAGGGCGTTCTCCCTTGATGTGCCTGGCAAGATACATATCCTGCCTCATGAGGGTAACCCTCTTCGCGTGCACCGTGCAGGCCGTTGAATCTTCGAAGTGCTGCACTATTTTTGCTTCTGCTGCCTCCTGTAGGCACAGCAACATTTCGTCGGTTACTCGCATGTCCGTGTTGTATTCTTGCATTACTTCACGAACCAAGCGTTGGAACGGCGCCCGGGGGATCAAGAGTCCGTAACTCTTCTGGAAGTGGCGGATCTCCTTAAGGGCTCTGTCCTCCAACTTCTTCTTCTTGCTCCGCTTCTTACCTGGTGCTCGGAGAGGCTTGGGCCTGGGTGGCGGTGGCTTCAAGGTCTGCTTCGGGGGTACTCCACCTTCAACTGTCCTCACCCGATGCTCCTGAAAGTAGGCATTGTATGCCTCCCACTTCTCCATATAGGAGTTGTGCTCCCTAATTCTCTTCTGATAGACCTTGACAGGGTCTATCACATACGTCTCCCGTTGGGGTCGCGGGGCTTTAACCCTATCCCACGTTGGGAAAGGTGGGGCTTAACCGCTCCCGCCTCCTCCCTTTCTGCCTGCACCCGCCGGGGTTTCTTCCTCTACGACCGGGGGTTTTGAAGAGCTTGCTCCCTCTGCGCCTGGCACGTAGTCTTCATCCGAGTCGTCGGTAGTAGGCGGGGTCTCCTCTCCTGACGGCTCGTTGATGACGGGACCTACTGCTCGCTTCCCGACCTTCACCACTTTCCTTTTGCCTGCCTTTATGGCTTTGGCCTTCCTCTTCTTCAACCCGCTGACTGTGGTCGGGTCGTCTTCCCGACTCTTCGTCCTCTGCTCCCGGCGGCGCTCTTTGGCTTCATACTTGCTGATGAAGCGTGCAAGGTCGGCTTCCTCCGCTGAATTTGAGTCTTTATTCTTTGTTCTTCTCTTCCTTGCCCTTCTTGCAGGTGGGTCTCAACCTGGGTTTGCTCTTGGGCTGTTGATTGGTCCGCTTCTGCCGCTTCTCCTCTGTGGGGCGGGTGTCCTCCCAGGCTGCTCCCTGGTTTCTTGGCGCCCCTATCTGCTCCTGCTCCTCCTTGCTTCTTCCCTCCTCCTGTGCGATCTCTTCGAGGATTTGGTGCATGATGTCCGGCCGGTCGTCCTCTACGAGCTCTGTACGGTCGCTCCGATCCGATCCCGCTTCCTCGCTCGAAGAAGATTCGCCTTCATGGAGAAGGCGTTCTCGAAGGACCCTTTGAAATAGGCCGGAGCCACTGGCGCTGGAGGATCCGCTTCGGCTAGGCTTCCTTGCAGTTTGTTTGGTGCGGGCCATCATTTGGTGGTTTGCCGATCGGAGCTAAGCGCCAGAAGATCGCCTTGGCGAGCACGAGCAAAGTTCTAGGGAAGAACACGAAAAATGGGAGGGGTCTAGGTCTATTTATAGGGGCCACTTTTTAGGTCAACTTTTAATTACCTTTTTGGGTTACTTAAAGCATCTAAAACACCTAATTAAGCAAGGTCTCACATGTTGCGCCCAGCCCGATTTTGAGAATCTCATTTTTGGTCCTGGCGCGACGTGTGAGACATGGTGGGACCCACTATTAAATTAACATGTAACATGCTAATTCTACCGATTCTTAGTTTAAAATTAGAATTACCAAGTTATTTTATTGTAATTTACAACTTTTTTTTGGTGTCAAAGTTTGAATGTTCACACGTTAAGCCCACCCCCATTTCGAGAATCTCGCTTTTCGTCCCTGGCCAAGTGTGAGACCACCCTACTTTTTGGATGTTGGCTCACCAATTTTTAATCTTTTTACATTTTTATTCATTTTAACTGTTACTAGCTTAGCATAACTACAAAAATGAGAAATTTTTTTTCCCATTTTTCGAGGTTTAAGGATCCTATCAAGTTAGTGCTATCGGGAACATGGCGATGCTTTGCTCTTGGTCTCCAAGAACATAGCTCGATACCACCGCGGACGCCCCCTACTCATATCACGGTGCACTCACCGTATACAATCGAGTTCATCCCCATACCAGCTCCATGCTAATACGAGGGGCCCTTCACATGACATCGCAACCGCGTGGACGGGTGCCGTGGGGAAGAGGAAGGGTCATTGCACCCCGTCTCCCTCGGGGCCTACCTAGCCGCTGAAGCGTAAACATACATGTCAGTAGCACATACATCAACATCATATGACCATCTCGAAGGATGGTCCTCCACCTATATCTGATCGACAAAGATCAAGACATCACATAGGGGAATCCTACCCAAGGCTCGGATTTCGAAGGGATGGTGACGGCTTGGGTCTCCGTGAGTTCATTGGGACGTAATTCATGGCAATGGATTTGGGCGGCATATGAACATGGCATAGGGTTGTCCACTCCATCCGCCTCTCCCGTGCACACTTTGCGAGTGGGCTGAAAAGTGTCGGGACTGACCAGAGCCCACGGATGCATAGCCAAAAGGGCCGTTCCCGGGCTCATCTTCCCGGTTAGATGGGCAGGTAGGGATCACTCCCTCCGAGATCTACATGCTGACTCAAGGTGACTAGAGGGCCACTGCCCGTATTCGACTGAACCCACTAGAAAGTGAACACCACTTCACGGGTGTCGAGCCCATGCCTTGCCCGCACACAGTGACAAGCCATTGGACCTAGTCACAATGATCCCCGGTAGGCTTTACACACCAGAGGGATCGTTCAAGAGTCAGGACATGAATCTCCTTCTTAGCCAGCCCGCCCCTTCACCCACATCCGGTGTATGGCTCTTGTGCACGGGCGAATCTACAGTGTGCTAGAGAGGCTACTCTAGGAGCATCAACTACAGAGCTTTAGGTCTCTACCCCCCTTCCCAATACAAGGAGTTCATAGAGATACATCATCCATATACTTCACAGAGAACTAAAGAACTAGATCTAATCTACAACATAGAGTTAGGTTCTTTAGTTAGAATCTGCTATCTAGAGATCTAGAGAGCTGCTATGGGCAATCTAAGAGGCTAAACCTACTGATTCGATGACTGAAATAGGGTTTAGACTATCTAATTGGCTAAATACCTGATCCTTGAGAGGCTCCTCCTGACCTGAGCTCGACCATCCTGCTGAAACGCTCGAATCAAGAGAAACTAAGGATGCAATTCTCCCAGGCAGAGTCTAGGATGCGGTTTTGGCTGTTGAGGCAGCCAAAACAGAGTTCTAAAGCCCTAGAATCGAAATTGGGCAAGTTAGGGTTTCCTACCCTATATAGACAAGGGGGTTGGTTAGGGTTTCCAATTATCCCCTTTGGGCATGTGGGATAATTGGAAATGGGCCCACTTGCCTTTAAGGGCTAGGTGGCCAAATGTGCCCACATGGAAATGTGTGCCCACATTAATGTGTACATTGGAAAATGTGCACATTAATTGCACCTAAGGGTGTGGCCCACTTGGCATGAAGTGTCCACATGGAAATGTGTGCCCACATTAATGTGTACATTGGAAAATGTGCACATTAATAGTTGCACATATTTCTGGCAAGTTGCCCCCTAGGGGCTACCCACCTGGCTACACGTTACGCATTACCGTCGGTCGGAGTGGCGGTAATGCGGACGTGGCAACGATGCGGTATACGCCCGGGGACCGTGAGATACGCGTCCCGAACATCACATGCAGTGTGTTACATCCAGTGCTAGTGAGGAAGAACACACACCTAAGATTGGCTTTGGAAGTCCCAAAAAAAGTGGCTATTGCATTGACTCGCCTTGCAAGTGGTTCAACACTTCCCGTGGTAGCAGAATTATATGAGTTGGCGTCACTACAGCTTTGTGTTATAGAATTTTGTTAGGCAATAAAAATAAAGAAGGAAAAACTGCATCGTGGTCTTATTTGGCCCTCCATGAGTACGTGTAAGAAATATGCAACTGGCTTTGAGGCCAAGCATGGCATTCCCAATGTGATTGGGGCAGTGGATGGCAGTTACATTCCCATAACAGCTCCTATAGAGCATGCTCCTGATTATTACAATAGGAAAGGCTTTCACTCCATCCTTCTACAAATCATTGTTGATTCCAGGTGTCTGATATGGGATTACGATGTTGGTTGGGCAGGAAGTATGCACGATTGGGCTCTATTTGAAAGAACATCTGCTTGCACCAAATTTACCTCTGGTCAAATGGGCAATTACTGCATATTAGGTGATGCAGGTTACAATGCTAGGAATTGGCTGTTGACACCACATTTTAATGTAGGCCCAGTATTTACCCCAATACAGAAACATTGGAATTTCATTCAGTCTAGCACCAGGATGTCCGTGGAGAGGGCATTTGATATACTAAAAGCTCGTTTTCGTATACTATTGAAAAAAATGGAGATGCGTTTGAAGCATGTTCCGCTAGTTGTATCGGCGTGTTTAGTTCTACATAACTTATGTATTATTCACAATGATGCTTTTGATGAAATTTGGATCAGGGAAGCCCAAGAAGAGTTAAAGGAATGTAGGGATAATGCTGCTAGAGATGCTTTATGAGAATTAGGTGTGGCTTACGATGGTGTTGCAAATGGTTCAGATTCTGATATTCAAGAGGAAGTGGTTACACTCAATTATCAACTGGAAGATACTGCAAGAAGGGACGCATTAGCTAAAGCTTTGTATGAAGTAAACAAATGCAATGGAATTGCAAACATGGAGGAGGATTGATTTGAACATAAAGTTGTGTTGTCTTTATGTAAAGTATTGCTACGTTGAATTAAAATTTAAAGGACATGTTCCATGTCATTTATTAGTGGAAAATGTAAACTTTTAAGACATGTCTTATATTATTGAGACATGTCTTATTTGTTAGAATGGAAAAATGATAAAAATAAGACGTGTCTTAAACATGATATGGCATCATAAAATGGTGTCATATAATTATATGATAGTCCTAAAATGTACCTATAGTAGAAAATCACCCTAAGGGGCAGATTCCATTAGTGCCAATAAAGTTAAATTGAGTATCGTTTAGCAATAGGAAATGGCCACATCATCAAATAACCTTTACGTTGATATTGCACTATGCCTGGAAGTTGTGCTCCAATCGCTGAGATGGAATTGCCAAAACGTAACCTTATTGACGACCTCTCTTGCCCTAAGGTTTAACCGCCGAAAGTGATGATAATGGCCACGTTTCCTACTACCGCCAAAATTCTCCTTAAGAAATCTAGTTCGTCTTGCTAGTTCTTCCTTTCAGCCTCCAGGCTGATCAACAATTGCTAGCCGGTTTGTAGACGATGGCACCGTTTCCTCTAGAAGAAAGCTTGAGAACCAACAACCCGTAAGATTTCTTCTGCCTTTTCCATTCTCATACCAATTCATAGGCTAAAGTAGCATTTTTTATGTTGTGCAATAAGTTACAGATTGAAATCGTTCATGAGACTCAAGAAGATCAACAGTCCTTTGTACTTTCTGTACAACAAGGGTTTGCTGGTCCTCAAAAGCTTCCTTTGAGAAGATTCCAAACAACCAATCCAGCCAATGCACCCTTCCATGGATTTCAGCAGCCACATCCAGGCTATCCAACCCAGTCTGCTCCTTACTAATTTCCATCCAGCCAGCCTGTTCAAGCTGATAAGGCTTATCGATCAAACATGCCTCTTGCTAACTTTCCTACTGCTCACCATGCAACTCCCGTTAATCCATTGCCAAACCAACTAGAAATTGCTAGTAACAAATCAAAAAAATGTGCTGTCCCAAATATCATGAACCCTGCAGATAAGGTTCCAAAGGCAGAAAGCAGGAAAGGTTGTTCCAAGGCTTCCAAGAAGGAGGATAAAGGTAAGTGGGCTAGATGGGATGATAAGTGGACTGTGCAGCTTATTCATGCTAGAGCTGAACTTCTTGATGACTTCAACAAGCCAAAACAAGGGAACCTGCGTGAATTGTGGACGAGAGTCCATAGGCGTGTTGTTGCTCGTTGTCCTGACTTGGACAAGGATGCAGAGGCCTGCAGGAAAAAATTGATGTCCATCTATGCTGAGTACAAGGCTGATAAGCATCATAATAGCATTTCTGGGAACGATAGAGCAAATACATGTGAGTGGTTTGACATTATTGATGAGTTCATGGGCACGAGAGCAAATGTGTCCAAGGCCATACATGGTGCAGCTATAGAGGTGGATTCTGATTCTGATAATGAAGCAAACAATAGAAATGGTAGTTCATTACCTAGTGAGCTAGATGGTGCACCCAAAGAAGCTATGGATGAAGACGGAATGGATAAGAAACTTGAACCCAATGTAGAGACGACACACCAAGAACAAGAAGATGGTGAAGGTTGAGGTCAAGGTAGAGAAGACAATTGATCCAAAAAGCAACAATAAAGATCAGAAACGCCAATTGCTGCAAGAACTCAAGGACGGGCGTAAGGAGTTCATTGACAAGATGGAAAAGATTGAGGAACGCAAACTCAAGCTGAAAGAAGAGCGCCTCGAATTGCTGCGAAGCTTCGACTCCTATTTTGGAATGCTAGTGAAGAAGCTCTGAAGAAAATGTTAGGTACATTTCCTTTAGTCTATCTTACTTTTTCATTTTATGATATGAGTGGTGACATTGCTCATGTTTGGCTCACAGGTTTGTCAAGCTGGAGTTTCACAGTTTCAGATTGTACTCTCTTTCATAATGATTCAAACTACTTGTTGAACCACTTACTTATTTACTTCATTGCTACTAATTTATTGTTGTTCATGTTTAGTTTTCTATTGCTTAATTGAAATTGTTACTGTCACATGTTCAGCTGCAACACAGGCTGTCACATGTTCAGCTGCATTGGTTGCCATGTTCGAGTGTCCAATGTGCTGTATTTTATATGTTCAATGTTCATGTATTTCATGTGCTATAGTTTATGTGCTGTTTTTTATATGTTCATTGGTTTCCATGTTCATTGTTCATTGTATTTTATATGTCCAATGTGTTCGCACCGCTCAGTTTTTGTAAGATCCTTAAACCATTTTGCTGCAATTGTGAATTGTGAATTCTCGCTGTGGTTGATAAGAAGTTTCTCAAACAGGTTTCTTGATAGGGCAACAATTATTCTTCCCAAAGACATGGAATTTCTGAGTTATGTCAGCCAGTGGAAGCTTTGCACCGTTACACAGGTTGAGGAAGTGAAGATGGTTCTCAGGTTGCTGCCAATATGGGCAAGCACATTCTTTGTTTGGACAGCTCTCGCTCAGATGGAGGCTTTTTCTGTGGAACAGGGTACCATAAGCTGTTGTAAATACCTGTTATAATAGTACTCACAATGGGAAAATTGATCTCCTGTAAGCAGCTTGTTTACACACTGTTTTTCTCAAGGAGCAACATTTTGCTTTCTTTTTCTCATAAATACATATATTTTGTGTCAAAAAGACATGCACAAATAAGCCTGTCTGTTTTCTAAGTATGTGTATATGCATGCAGGTAGTGAAGTAATAAAATTTTACTTAATAAAATTCCTTAAAATTTTATAGTTGCATTGCCTTCATGTAATCCTTATATAGCAGTCCAAAGATATGCTTTCCTAAATCCTCTAGGCTACATAATTTTTAATAACCGTGAATCAACAATCTTCTAAACACAAATAATTGTTTCTAGAAATGTTATATGGATTTGTGCGAAGGAGGATACAATCATGCTTGGTCTCCAAGGAAGACTTGATCTTTGAACAGTTTTATCTTTAAAAGTGGGAAATAACACAAGACGAATGATCTACATACTTGAGAGCCATATTTATGTGGGAAATGCCCCTTGCTTATACACTTCTTGCTGATACACTTCTTGCTCATTTTGAGAGGCATATTTATGTGGGAAATGCCCCTTGCTGATACACTTCTTGCTGATACACTTCTTGCCCATTCCTTCAAGACACATGGTAACGCATTTAATTAAATGACAAACTTCATACTTCAAGTAGCACAAAGGAGAACTAACTTTAATTATGTCATCAGGATGTTTGAAGATATAGAGCCCTGACCAATGCGTTGCATCTAGCAGTATTACTTGCATTTGCATCCTTTTGACTTTGCGGACCATTTATTGAAACTGCTACCACATCCTCTACATCTTCCTCCAGAGCTCTTGCAAGGGCCTCGAGAGGATCCATGTCAACACCTCTCACACCATGAATACCATAAGCTGCAGCATTTGCAATATCGCCACCTGAGATTTTCAATCTCTTCAATCTACGTTCTGCTCGTTTAGAAGTCTCCTCAGATGCAATTGATCTTTCCAATTCCTTCGTCGCTTCAGTTATCCAATCATCATCAAACTTATCTCGATGAAAGATGCACAAGTTATGCAAAATCAAACATGCAGTCACAATAGCAGGAACAAATTCTAATCTGACATCCATTCTTTTCAATAAAATTCTGAACCTGGACTTTAGCATCCCAAATGCGCACTCAACAGGCATCCTAGTGCTAGACTGGAGGTAATTCCAGTTGTATTCCATCATGTTCAAACCATCTTTGTGACCTTTGAAAGGCGATAACATCCATGGCCTGGGAGGATACGCCGCATCACCCACAAGACAATATTTCTTTAATCTTCCATTGTTCATAATTCTTCTCCCTGCGTTTGAGCTTTCAAACACTTTCCAATCATGCAAACTCTCAGGCCAGGCCATGTCATAGTCCCAAATCAAGCAGCTTGAGGACACAATTATCTGAAGAATGATAGAATAAAACCCTTTCCGATTGTAATAGTCCTCTCTGCTTTCAACTGGGGCCATAACGGGGATATGTGAACCATCAATCGCACCAACAACATACGGAATGCCTTTCAATTTCTCAAATTCTTGTGCAAGTGTTTGAAATCGTTCAGTTGATGGACATTTGATGCATAATCTGTGCAATTTCTCTTTGAGAGCAAAACAAAAATCCAAAATAGCACGCTGGGCTGTGGTGTAGCCTACTGCATAATTGTCTGCAATCTCTGTAATTGTATTACCTGTAGCGAGTCTAGATAGTGCAATGCACACCTTAGTTTCTACAGAAATGCTGAGGCGCATTTTTGTATCCTCACGCTTTAATAGAGGCCCTAATTCTTGGCAAATGTACTCAAAAGTTTGTTTACACAACCTCAACCTTTTCTTGAACATACCATCACTGTAAAATTGCATCAAGGTACATTCCATGAATGTTGCTGGCCTATCGTAACACCATATATTAGGGCGTCTCCTGGCAGACCTTCCATTTGAACCTCTAAGCACTAGATAGCACTGATCAAGCCATAAGTGATAGCTTCTGTGGTATCTCCTTGGAAAAGTAGCATCATAAACTGCATATAGCAAGCGAGGGCAAAAACAATCAGTTGTTTTCTCATAATAAGGCTATTTACCCTCTCATTTGATTCATCATCCACATGATTTAGTGCACTGTCCATAGCAACATCAACCTCTTCTGCATATTCTTCTTGCACAGAACTAGGATCTGTGGAATGATTTTCTGATGAATTGAGACTGAAGACTTGTGGAGTCAAAAGATTGGCAATTGCATGTTCCTCTGAAGTTCTTCTTTCCATATTCACCTAATCTTCTACGTTCAACCAAGTTTATCTATTTTAGCAACAAGAAGGAACGTGAATTTATGGAAAGGAATAGTGAATTAAGAATCTGATTGCTTACCTGATATGCGTTTCATCTTCGAGCATGGAGGAGCTAACGAATGCACGCCTCCTCTCACGAAGATTCTTGACGCCAATTTGTTGAAGATGTTGGCGACATGGACGCTGAGTCAGCCGGTAGTTTTGGCCCTGTGGAATCTATCTCGACGGAAGGGCAAATTGCGGCCTGGAAATTGCTGAATGTATTGAAATTGCCAGTAGTCGTAGTGAAATCTGCCCCTAAAGATCCAATAGGTCTCATTCAATTGAGGCTAGCTGGCTCTACAGGTGGATAGCCTAGAAAGCCAAGAAATATTGTAGGAGAGGTCAGGCAAGTCTGCTATAAAATTTGCCTACCTATCACCTCCCCTCCCCTTCTTCCCCAATCATTCACTTCCACGAATCCACCTTAGCCATGTGGGTGCCTCCCTGCAGGTCATATCTAACGTGGAGGTTCATGCATAAATTTAAAAAAAAAAAGGTGCACTTTTCTTTTTATACCTTGGTCAAATCTCTCTTCGGCCTGTGGATAAATCGAAAAAAAAAACTTTTTTGAAAAACCCTAAAAATAGAGCAGGCCAAGATCCGGCCTTTCTTGGCAGATTGGGTGGACTGTTCTTCTGGCCTAGCAGTTCATAAGAAAAAGGTTGCATCATGGTTTTTTTTTTTTTTCTTGGTACTGATATGTCCATTTAAAGCAAGAATGGCTATTGCAAATCCAGAGGTATATAGAATTTATAGGTCAAGACATGATGGAGGAGTGTTGAGATTACAAGGGTTAAACTAGATGATTAAATTGAGGGTGCAAAGATTATCCTGTTATTTCTTTTGTAGGTAAGATAGATGAGACATCAAAATATATAGAGATAGAACTTCCATATTCATTGGGCCAGGTGCGATTACAATTAGATGATGAATGACCAGGTTACATTGATATGTGAGCAGGGCTTTTGAATAAGATGAGACACAGGGGTTTGGATCAAACAGCTGCTGCGGAATTGCTTGAATCATTTGAATTCGAGCAACAAATTTGCTTTATTTAGCTTGCATTATTTTATTCACTCGTTTATGATTTTTTACGTCTATAGTTCTAGAATCAAAACGAAAGCCAATGAAACATCGGTTTGGTAGCCATGGCCAATCACGATTTGAGGCTGTTTTTGCAAGTCTTTTGGTCTTTTGCAATGGTTTATAGTCTTTTAGTTGCGCAAAGTTATTTATGACGATAATAATAGTGTATTTTGGGTGACAAAAACCGTGACAAACAAGGTCTATCTCTACGAGTGTTGGAGAAGAAAAGGAAACATTTTTACCCATGTACAAAATATGGGATGACAATAGAAGTGACGCATATCAAAATTGCAGTTAACCCCTAGTTTGATATGCTAAAGATTGGCATCTGCTCTGCCTAAAATTTGAGGCCAACATCTTGAAAATGTGCCACTTCTTTATACATCGATGTGCCATATAAACCAAATATTTCAGCAACTTACACATTACAATATGGACATATGAGAAACCAAAGTAGATGTGCGCTTCAAACATTGACAAACAATGAGAAATTGTTGCTTTAAACATTCGATCAAGTTGCTCAATGCTTTCTAGAGCTATTTGATGGTACCAATACTTTGCGGCTTTTCATGATACAAACAAATAATGCACCAATAGTATAATGCCTCTCCACATCAATGTCTTCAATCAGTTTCTTTTTTTTTTCTATATCCATTGTTGGAGAGGATTCTGCACTTTGCAGGTAACAATTAGAAAGAATTGCCATATGATGCATCTATACCATATAAATTAAATCTTAATCCGTCTCCTCTTGTCAGTAAACTTTGTATTGAATTTCAAGCTATTATTTTGGCTGAAAGATTTGGTATTTTGCTGCGCACATTGATTGAGGATAGCAGGAATCGCCGGCAGAACCTGTACTGTTGTTTCGTGGATTTTGCAAAAGCTTTCAACACAGTACCCCGCGACAAGCTATGGGACAGATTGCGGCAGCTGGGGACCCCCCTTGACTTGCAGAATGCAGTATATAGGCTATACGAGGCATGCTCAGGCCATATCACATCGTCAGCACAGCCGGTAATCAGTAGCATCGAAGTGCGTCAGGGTTGCCCCCTCTCCCCCACACTCTTTGGCCTATACATTGATCAGATGGAAAATTAGAATGTTGAACCATACTGTAAATTTATGCCTCAGCTTCATCCAGCCATCCAACACAGCCCAAGAAGGTCACTTGTGCAATTACACTATTTCAATGGTGGCCCAATGTTGTGATTATAACCCATAGAAACAAAAAAATGGTAAGCTTCATTAATTAGGCCAGCATGCAAGCACACAACACAGTTACAAATGTTATTTCATCTGGTACCATTTCTTTCAGCTTCATCTGTTGATAAATCTTCACGGCTTGGCTACCATAGCCATGGTGCCCATGTGACCCAATGATAGTGTTCCATATGACAGTATTTCATACAGACAGTTTATCATATACTATATGTGCCTCTTCTAGACACCCCCATTTTGCATACATATTTTAAATAGCATTATTGACAATAATATTTGTTTTAGACACATGGTTCAAAATATATGCATGCATCCACTTACCATTTACCAGGGACATTTGATCTGCACATGCATCAAGAATGTTAATGAAGACTAGACTATCTGTTTTCAGCTTTTTAAGCATCATACCTTGAAAAAGTTGGAGCGCCTTAGCAATGCGTCCTTGACGAGTATAGCCTACAATAATCGCATTCCAAGAGGAGGTGTTCCGTTGTGGCATTGTGTTCAAATACTTTAGAAGCTTCCTTGATGTACCCGTTTTGAGCATAACCACCTAGCATAATTTTCCATGAGATCAAATTCCTCTGGGGCATATTTTAAAAATAAACTAAAGCCTTTGCAAAGTATTGGCATTCAAGATGACCTGCAATTAAAGAATTCCAGGAAGTGATGTGCTTTTGTGGCATTCTATCAAAGAAGGCAATGGCCTCTTTTAGGTGCCCTCGCCTAGCATAAGCTGATAATAAAGCATTCCATGAAACCATGTCCCTTTTGGGCATTTGCTTAAAGACATAAGAGCTTCTTTAAGATGCCTCTTTTGGGCAAGACCTGAAACTATAGCAGTCCATGAGACAATATCTCGGCTGGGCATTTGACAAAAGAGTATAACAACCCTTAGGATGAAGTCTTGCTGAGCATATGCTGAGATCAAGGCATTCCATGAAGCTACATTTCGAAAGAATGTCTTGTTGAATAAATCCATTGCCTCCTCAAAGTGACGATGCTGAGTATAACCATTAATCATGGCTTTCCAAGTGATTTCATTTCTTTCAGGCATTTTTCTAAAAACGTCAAGAGCTTCTTTCAACTTCCCCTGTTGGACATGGCCGGATATCAATGCATTCCACGCAACTGTATCTGATTGTTTGATTTGAATCAACAAATTAAAAGCCTGGTCCAACCGACCTTGCTGACAATAAATCGAAATCAAAGTGGTAGATGATAGAAAACTTTTACAAGGCATACAATGGAATAATTCCTCAACTTCTTTGAACCATCCCTGCTGAGCTTAAGATGCAATCATAATGCACCAAGAATAGGATTTACATTTATTCATGTTATTAAAAATAGTTCTAGCATCATGGAGAGCTCCACATTTGATATACATTCTGATAAGCAAGTCTGCAAGAAACAAGATTGAAGGTTCTTGCCTTCTGATAAAGTGCTTGGCACACTTTCATAATTCAAAAGCAATGGGAACAACATCCGTTTCATCCTTCTTCTTTTTGAGAGTAATGACTGGAAGATTACGACTAATGCCCACCACAGTTTCCATTGGGTCTGACGCACCCACTAATGCATCACTCTGAACCTCCAAACACCTTGAAACATACCTGCATCTCTGCCCTATTTTGCTTTCCAGAAGAGAAAGACGCATAAACCAAAACCCTGACTAAACTCTGTTCCCGGCCAAAAACCCTGTTAGCCATAAATCTGGCCAAGAACTGCCATAATCTAAGCTATAACACAGGTGACCTCTATACCGAATGCATCGACCTCCATAGCTGAGCTCGGATATGGAGCCGGTTGGCCAGTTTCCACATCGGCCGTCCAGCAACACTGGCGACTGCCAGTTTACAGGCAACACTAGGTTTGGAGCAGTTTTTGGCATATCCTAAGCATATTCCAAGATATGCTTAGAATATGCTAGAAACCCACATGGGCGAGGATTTGCCCCTGTAGGGGCAACCCAAAAATTCACAACATACTGACTTTATTGATGCCAAGGATTATTGTGAAATGATAATTAACAGCATCTACTGTCCATTTTTATGATCGGATTCGGAAGCACCTTCGTTGCTCGATATGAAGCACCCTGGTCTGTATACTAGGGTAGTGCCGCCGTACTTGTATATGCAAGTTGTGTCTAAACCGTCATGCACAATTTGCAAAAGCCGGCAAATTGGTTACTTATCTTTAAACGGGTTGATTATGAGGTTGCATGATGATGCAAATTTTCTAAGCACTTGAGTTATGTCTTATTGTCTTTGACCTCTTTTAACTTGTGCTTTGGGGCCGCGTCTGCGGCTATCAAAATGACTGCCAGAATGGCGGTTAAGGCGAACAACGTGCAGCAATCTTCCTCAAATTCAGATTATAAAAACATCATCTCAAGCATGACATCCATCACAGGTCACAAGCTTTTTTCAGCAATTTCAAGCATCTTTTTAGGCTTTGATACAATTTCTATTCCTTGGGATAATGGCGTCCCTATACTGTATAGCAGTACTATTAGTAACATTATTCTGGACAGCTACAACATCTGTTCAAGCAGCCGAGCAATGTATACCTGCAGATGGCATTGCTTTGCTTAAACTCAAATCTCAGGTAACAGATCTTGCAGCCATTTGGAATTCAAATGATACAAATTGTTGTAATTGGGATGGGGTTGCATGCAATGTTACAACAGGGCGAGTTAGTTATTTATATCTGCCTTCTGGTTCTGCTGAAACTACACCCACTTCTGTTCTTGGGGCTCTAGCCACTATGTCAGAGCTTGAAACCCTAGATGCTCCATGGCGGCATTTTACAGGTCCAATCCCTACATCCCTTTCCAACCTTACAAAGTTAAAAAATCTGAAGTTGTCCAACAATCCAGGTATTAATGGTACCCTTCCTCACTTTCTCTTCAGCCTTCCTAATCTAGAAGAGCTTGATTTGTCTTGTGATTATTCTTTCTCTGGCATTACTGGCAGTCTGCCTTCAAATTTCTCTAAGCTTAGCAAGCTCAGGATCCTCAAACTACAGAAAGCTAAATTGGTAGGGACTATACCTTCTGCACTTTCTATGCTCCATAACCTTGAAAGATTGGATCTATCAAATAATCTTTTACATGGCACCATACCTTCTGCCGTTGGTTTGCTCCACAATCTTCAAGATTTGGATCTCTCAAATAATTTCTTACATGGCCCCATCCCTGCCAGTTTAGGAGACCTTTCTAAGCTTCAATACTTATCACTTCAGGATAATCCAGATATTGGAGGCACTCTTCCCTCTTCTTTTGAAGGCCTTAATGCATTGTCAGCCTTAAGAATATCCAACACAGGTCTATATGGTCCCATTCCTGATATATTTAGAGGAACCCCAAATCTGCAACTTCTTGAGATCCAGAACAACTACTTCACAGGCCCACTTCCTCCATCGCTTAGCCTCCTTGGCAAGCTGTCAGAGTTTGATGGACATAGCAACTATCTCTCTGATCTTCTTAGTGATGGATTTGGCAGTAACCTCACGAATCTATATTTTTTAGATCTCAGTTACAACAAGATTAATGGGCTGCCGACGGATTTAAAGTCAATAAAAAACTTGTTTACTTTGAAATTAAGCGGAAATGTGCTAACCTTTGATTCTATCAAAAGCATTACAAGCATTCCAACACTTTCGGTTATCGACTTAAGCAACTGTAGCCTCAAAGGTCCCATACCTAGCTGGTTCAGCAAGCTCAGGTTACCAGGAGACCCAGAGGATGAGCATAGACCAGCTGTTATTGATTTGTCATTTAACTCCATTACAGGAAGCATCTCCCCATAATAGGTCTTGGTGGTTTATATCTTCACAACAACAAGATTTCAGGCATAATACCATCAAATCTTGGAAATGCAATCAGCCTGGAAAATGTTGACCTATCAGAGAATCAGCTAAGTGGTTCAATTCCTGAGTCATTGTCGAAACTGTGGCAGCTAAAGTCTTTAGATTTATCCCACAACAAAATTTCTGGTAAGCTGCCATCTGGCATAGGATCTTTAGATCATTTGAAAGACTTGGATTTGTCCAGGAATAAACTGAGTGGCTCAATCCCAGAGTCTTTTTTGAATCTATGGTTGGAATCACTAGATTTGTCATACAACAAATTAAGTGGGAAGATACCACAAGGAGACGCTTTAACCAAGTTCAATTCATCAAGCTACGAGGGCAATCCAAAGCTATGTGGCTACCCTCTTAAAGGATGTTAAATGTTGTGTGTATTTCTGACTGGCAATGCATGTTGCTGGACTATCCTCTAGTGAGTAAATAAGGTGATGTTTTTAACTGGTACATGATATAAAAGCTTCGATTTTGAGGTCAATATGGTTTTACAAGTTTATTCTACTCGCTCTTCCTACTTAATAATGTGTCATGGATGTTAATACTCATATTTTGCCTGCATTTGACATAAAAACTTAGACTAGGAACATAATTCAATGTTGTTAATCATGAGAAAAGTGCTAAAAAGCAAATAGAAAGGAAAGAGCATTTGTAATGTTCCAACACACACAATGTCAATGCGTTCACCCCCGGGGCCCACAGCTCTACCTGCGTTCCCAGCTGCCCCTGAAAAAGCACAGACTCATTGCCTCCATTCGCACCGGTGCCCACCATCTTCGCATCGAGACGGGCAGGTGGATTGGGGAGCCCCGCCAGGGTGCCGAGGCTCTGTCGAGTCTTTGTCAAGCGGTGCCATTGAGGATGAGTCTCACACTTTCGAGTTGCCCGGCGTTCGGTCGGTCAGGGGCGGATCGCTCCCTTAAATGCGGCGGGGACGTGCCCTTGCATTTCTTGATGAACACACCCGTCGATGCGTGCCACGGGTCATACATCCAGAGGTACCGGACTGCGAGGTCACCTTTGCCCCCCGGTTTGTCCGTGACTAGGCACTACGGGGTGGTGCATGCCCAGTATATATTGGGATGTTTACGCATTTTATATGATTAGCATACGGTTTGTCGGTGGTGATTCTGCCGCCGCGGTTTTCCCTCGAAAACCCTTGGTGGGGGTTTTAATCCGAAAGAATCCGCTTTTGCTGCGTTTTTGTATTGGGTCCCATAGCCCGATTGGTCTCCGTGGACGATAAAAGTACCTTCCTTCCTTCCTTCCTTCCTTTAAGGGAGATCAATTTGTGTCTAAGCCACCATTTTTCTCATCTAGCTAGAATGGATTTCTTTCATCTAAAAGAAACTTTTCTGGACGATTACTAAAAAAGAATGGATCATGGAAACATCTTAAGGAATATTCCACGAGCATCCATATGCACCCTTCATTGAGAGTCAAGATGGGGTCGAACACCCCATACTGACTCGATTTATACGGGGGGTTCAACCAGCTCCCTATTCAATGGTTAGGTCATTCGAATTTCCCTAACACCAACACAACAAAACAAATAACCAGTACATCAAGTGAGCTTGAGGAACCGAACCCCAACTGGGATCCAACGCCCTCCACATACTTAACATGCCTTCTTGAAGATGTCTCTAATTTCAACAACATTATGCATCAAGATGATCAGTCTGGCATCACTAACAATCAGGGGCATCAGACTGATGATCATGATACATAGTTGTTGTTAGTATCAACTCGGCTCCGGATGGTGGAAATGCTCTAGAGTACTCTCAAAGCATGAAGTTCAACAGCCATCAAGAGCATTATTACCATCCGGAAGGCCGCCCATCACCATGCACACTATAAGAAAACAACTCACACATATCAGTGAGCCCGGGGAGTTGAACCCAAGCACAATGCCGATGCTCATCTAGGCATAGGAGCAATCCCAACACAAGGGATCTCCCCTATATCCAGGGGCTTAGCCCGCTGAAATTTTAGAAGTGTCAGTGCATATGTCAACCTACTCTGAAAAAACATGGTTTCCAGAAACTGAAATCACAAATTTCAGAGGTCACATTCAACATATCACAGAAGAGTAGACGTGCCTCTACAAGCACGAAAAAAAACCCATAAAAAAAGGAACAACACACACTAATTCATGGCTCCAAACGTGGCATGCCTAATGACGACGTCAATCTGCTGGTTCCTACACCAAGAGAACTTTTGCAAGGCTCAGAGACTAGAACACCAAGATAACCATCATTCATTTAAATTGGATTTATGCTAGGATTTTGGACCCTTTTGGCATTGCTACTTTTTCCCGGGTTAGTAAACTCGCATCGAGAATGTGATTTTTTTTATAATAGCACAACAGAATTGCATAGAAAATAGAAAATGTTTTACATATGTACCTCTTCAGACATCATGTCAATTACTTCTCAGAAGACACTTCTAAAGATACCATAGCTTTCTTCCTTACATCCAATTGTAATAGCCTCATTCAAGTTCAAAGCTCACATGGCGAGAATGTGCTTATAGGCCTTAAGTTTAGAGCTCATATGTTGCACAAAGACTTGACCCTGACCGAGAATCCTAATTTACTCATATTGTGCTTTCTTCTGTGGTCCAAAATAAAACTCCTAGCATACATATAATAACGCATGTTATTTCCACGTCAAAGCTACAGGTATCACAAAACAAGTATTAGTTTTCTAGAATTGACATGAAAAATGAGACTCATAATACAAAAATTGGTTGAGAAGAGTGAACTATCAACCAAAACACAAAATAATACTCTAAGCTAGTGCAATACTAAGATGCAATATGAACTCGAAGCTACATGCCAAACTCCAAAATAGAAGTTCCATCTATTTCGAATAGGGTCTAAATGCAAAAGAGAAAAAACGACTAAAAACCTGGATGTTCTGGGCATATGCCATGAATGGTTTGAAAGAGTTGCTTTGTGCTCTAAAAAAGAGAACCCAGAAAAGACCAAAAAAATTATCAATTTAACTCCACAATGACGTTTTCTTTTATGTATCAAATTTAGCCTACAATAGCTCAAAAAACCACAAATATGCACGCTTGGCGTGACCAAAAAGGCATACTTTGTTTAAGTTTTTTTTTTTTTTTAATGTGAAGCTCCTACATTCTATTTTCTGTATACCTACTTTTAGATCGGTGTTTCAAAGATGCACAGAGAAAAGTGCGAAGCTTAATGTCACGGATTTCTACCTGGCCCGTAATTCGTTCCCTGAGCACTTGAGCATGTCGCTGCAGCTTACTTTTGGAGCTCAAGATTTTTCCATCAAAGATGTCGAAACAATCTGATTGATGCATTGCTTGACAAAGGCATTTTTCAAATTCTATCCAGATTCATTTCTGACTTTTCCTTTTGTGCTTCTCGTTGCAGCTTCTTGGTTGATCCCTGGTTGATGCGTGGCTTCCTCTTTATCTTTGATGCTGCATGTATGCTTCTCCGATTCATAGTGCCCCTTCGATTCATATGCTCCTTTGTTTCATATGCTATAGATATGCTCTTCCGATTCTTAGTGCCCCTCCGATTCATTTGCTCCTCTGTTTCATATGCAAATATGCTCCTCCGATTCATATGATCCTCAGATATGCTCCTTCGATTTATAATGCCCCGCTGATTCATATGCTGCTCCGACATATGCTACAGATATGCTCCTTCATTTCACAGTTCAAAAGCGCACGGGCAGATTCAAAATTCAAGTTCCATCTTTTGCCTATTTTGTGTTTCTTTTTTGTGCTTTCTCTAGCAACTTCTTGGTCGATCCATGGCCTCTCCTTTAATCCTATCATGCTGCAAATGTGCTCATTGGATCCCGGGGGATTCACCTTTATCATATGAGCATATGCCACCTGCATGCTTAAGGTGAGAAGAAACACCCCTATATACGTACGGAAAAGTGTTGGAAAAACACCCCTTCCATGGAGAAAATACACTAGAATGTCAGTAAGAGGAGGATTTAGACCCCTAGTATACGTACGAAAACATCGAGAAAAAAACCCCTTCCATACACTCTCTAGGTTTATACGGGTCTTCTGGGTGAATCCCCCGAGCATTGGATTCGTCATATGAAAAGGAAGCTGGAAAAATATTAGAGGTTGAGAAAATACCTCTGAATGAACATGGTATGGATCGATTGCTTTTGATGCCTGCAAAAAACATAGCAAAAAAACACAGTTAAGGAGGATGATACAGGAATAAAACACAGTTGGGAAGACGATTTTTGGCATGACAACGCGAAGGAATGCCGAGGCAAGACCAAGCTGGAATCGGCCATCATCAGCTGTTAAAAACACATTCTGCTTGCAAGTGATGCATGTTGTCTCCATTTAATTGTAAAACGTCGTCCTTTACCTCTTACTCCATTGATTTGAGGAGCAGAAGCTCAAAATATACTATGCTTGAGATAAGTCGGGCAGGAACCTGAGATTGAACACTGAGCAGACTTTGCTGGAGCACGGGGAAAAGCAGATTGTGCCACATGATAAGGAGGTTGAGCTGCAGAAATTGAGTGATGGCTCTAAGGCGCTGACTGAGGCGCAACAGGAAAGACTACGCCCTCCTTCTATCAATAGTAATTCCTGTTTTTAGTTTCTGAGTAGTCGTGTAAGTAGTGGCAACAACAAACAACAGTTAAGACTTTTTCATAGCTTTTCCTTTTAAACACGCTAAGCGTGATTGCTCTTTGCCTTTGCAACAATTAAGACTTTTCTTGAACGGTATATAGAAATCAGATTCATATATGGAGCCATCTTGGAGGTGCTTCACAAACGTCTACAGTTTTGCACCGCTGATAGATATAAGGTAAGTTTAAACAACAGAGATCGGTGGTTAGTTTATGTGATAAGTCAGTCATGAAGAAGATCAAAGCAATACCAGACGAAATGGTGCAATTCTACTGGGCCAATAATGTGCAGTAAGAAACGCTTGGGAGTCATACCTGATCTGTATTCTGATGCATCTAAATTTTCATTGCCGATCTCCTCCCTTATAAATGATAAGAAGCTAGATTTAGCAAATAGTGACAATTCTTCACTAAATAAAGCCTTAACTGTTTGCAAGCAGCACTTGAAATGTAGATACAATAATTTTTATGAGCTCCAGAGATTGGCACTTATGGCGTCTTGATTGCACTCCAGGGTAGCGTTCTCTTTTTTAAAACACGCTAAGCGTGATTTGCACCTTGCTTTTGATTGGCTATGAGAGCGTGGTTGATATTTTAGCAAAAAAGCCTTGGCTATTTAGCCCTTATCTTTTAATATACTCCCCCAGCCTTGCATTTTAACATTTGCATTTCATACATCATTCCGACTTATATGCTCTTATTTTTGTAGCCTCTTGAATCTTTCCCCTCACTTTATTATCTAGTTAAATGTCTCTCATATTTGTTATTATTATTGTTATTGTCTATTAATTTGTCTAATATTATCTACGCTGCCTATTAGGACGACATCAATTGAAGATTCATCTTGGTAGAAATCTATGCATAGTGCTTGCAACTTGCATATTGATTAAAGCTTTTTTGCAATTCAAAGTAAGTAGAATAGGTAATTCTTTTCATGGGGTGGATTGCCATTTGACATCAAATCGCTAAGAACTTGAACCATTATATTAAACCCCTGGAACCACCTAGTTGTTTTTGCTGATATGTGTGTAGGGCGTCCATCAGTAAGCTCGGACCGTTGGATGTCGGTTTCGGACGATCATCGTTACGCCCGACTCGTTTTTTAGTAAGTTTTAGTTAACTGTCAGTTTCAAATACACAAATAACCCACAGGTTGTGAGGTGCATTGTACACATGTACGGTACACATATACTGGCTTATGTGTTTGGGGCTCCTTGCCAACCGTTGGACGCCCTGCACGAATATCAGCAAAAACAACTGGGGGGTTCGGAGGTGGGGAAGGAGGGGGTTAATTTAATGGTTCAATTTCTTAATATGTTAGATGCCCCTTTCAATGGTTCAATGTGCTATATTAATGCATTATTATTAATAAGGTACATAATATGTACGGATTAAATATGCATCTTGTAAGAAATATGTGTGAATGTTGTATGGAAATTTTGAGGTGGCCCCTTTGAGGCCAAATGTCAGGGTTTTTGACCTGAAAAACATTGCATTGCAAGAGAAATTGAAAAAACAAAGATGGCGTGTTCTATGTACACATTTGTTTATCGAGAGTTGTTAAGAGGCATATGCATAAACAAACACTAAGGCCATCAATCTCTATGTATAAATAATGTGCTATCACAAGCATACAAGTGTTCTCCTTCACAAGTGTATGGATATGTGCATTGCATCTTCAAAGCATAAATGAATAGAATAGAATAAACTAGATGTCAAGCCTATAAATGCCAAGTTGTGAAACAAAGGAAAGGAAAATACAAGGGGTGTTCATACTATACTGGCCATACAACACTAGTGAGTGACCTTTAGGGCGTCTATTTTTGATGAAAACACACATATACATCATAGTAAGTATGGTTTTTGTGTATTTCATACCATACAAAGTCGTGAGGGGGAAGTTGGCAGGAGGAGAATAAATTATACATGTATGGGAGGGCATCATTTGATCTCTAAATGTGAAGAGGGATTATTGGATTTAGGTTTCTACACTATTAGATCTATTTTCGAGTACATTTGAAATAAGTATTTATATGGGATGGGTATAGTTTTCACTAACAAAAATGCTTGTACAAGTATAGTATGGGTGCAAAATTTTCGACAATATAAGACCTGATGGGAGGGGTTTTTCTACAAGGAAAAGTTGCATACGGGGGGTTTTCTTCTAACCCTGTGCACGCAGATGGCGTGTCCCCCCATAGCTTTGGTGCATCCCCTCGGGGGAAATACCACTACAAATGTAGGAACGACTCAGTTTAAGTTCTACATTATTCAGGTATTACAGACGAATTTTTAGGCCCTTGAAAATTATCAAAGGATGTGAATAAGACAATGTAAAGATAGTATTGTCACAGATCAGAAATGAATAAATCA
The DNA here is from genome assembly GCA_021234155.1 of Isoetes taiwanensis. Taxonomy (NCBI): domain Eukaryota; kingdom Viridiplantae; phylum Streptophyta; class Lycopodiopsida; order Isoetales; family Isoetaceae; genus Isoetes; species Isoetes taiwanensis. The sequence continues at coordinate 465,589 of JAJEKV010000083.1, read as the reverse complement.
ACATGAAATGTATTGAACTTGTCCAAAGACTTTTAAGAGGTCCATCCGCTTTGGAAATACCTGCTTAACATTGTAGCCAGGACTAGGATTTATTTACCTGTTGCAATGGGCACATTTATATTCTTATCTGGTTTGTATAGCAACATAACATCTGATGCAATCATGAATGTCGTAACAAGGGCCATAATGATCATAATGGCAAAGCATTCATTGTTCAAGACCTGTTCAAGACCTGACAAAACACGAGAACTGAAAAACATTAGCCAATTTGTAGCTAAAAGTCTCTATGACCATTCTATTTGCACCAATAAATATATTTTTTTGCTAAGGGAAAAGAAAGAGAAGGTTGTTACCTTTCATTTCTGCCAATTTTGAGAACAATGAGCTCCACCAACCCCTTTAATATTCATCATAAAACCCAGTGATAGGCCCTTACTTGCTTGCAATCCAAATGCCATTTCAGTAAAAAAATGTTCCAAAGATCTTGCCAAAACAGGTAATCAAGATAACAACAAAATCTGAGATCCATTTTTAGTACCTGATAGCATTGGCAGAAGGAAAGAATCTGTAATAGTTTGACCAGCTAGACTGATTAAAGGAGGATCTTCAACGCCTACTTTGTAACATACACTTTGCCCTGGATGGATCCATTAAGCCTTCAACATTTTTCATTTCTATAGAAGTGAGCAATAATATGAAATAGCTTAAGACAACTTGAGATTCAAGCAACAAAACAACTCAATTTACAATATTTCATGGCCTTTAGAAGCATAAAAAAATCAGGGAACTTATTCAAAATAGGCTAAAGAGATGGCTAAAACATTGGGAATATGCTGTAGACAAATGGATAGATTTCTTAATATATCAAGTCGTTCTGAGCATTAGCAGATTCAGTCGATTTGAGCTTTAGCAGAACCAATCGGAAATGCCTTGAAAGATCCAATCAGAAACATCTCGGAAACACTGGCATAGTAGGGATACTAGGGACTATTCAAGTCCAGGATCTGGTTTGTTTAACCTCATATATTTTTTCTTAGATGGATCTTACGCCTCGCTGGCCTGAGACTTAGATGCAAAGGAAAGAACACGACATGGGAAACAAACCTATGATCTGAATATAACAGCAAAACAAGCTACACGTACAGCTTCAATACAAGAACCATCGAGATCCATGGCCACGTTTGGTTGTCGTACTGGACAAAAACAATTCCAGACAAAAAGCCTGTTTTTTTGGCATAGGAAGGCTGGATTTGGAATATAGCCTGATGGATCGTCCAAATGTAGCACTGGGTGCATCAAGATAATTATTATTATTATTATTATTATGTCTATTGCTCACTTGGGCCTCGAGAGGCCATGGAGCACATGAACAAACGTTTACAATCTCAGCATCAAGGCACGGTGTGCATCCACCGCCCTTATATAGGGACCTAATGCCATTGGCGGTAGCATTAACAAAGAATAAACGTCTAGTGCCTGTATCCCAAAGTGTTGTCTAATATATGCCGAGCATACTAAGAAAACATGTCGCTCATCTTCAACCTGTCCTGTTCTGCACAATTTACATGTCCGATCTTCCACTGGAATTTTTGCCCATCTGCCAATTTCAATTTCCAGCCTGTGTGACCCTGTCCTGTACCTGGCAATAAGTCTCCTTTGTATCTTAGATATATTTGCCTTCAGATATAATTGGCTCTCATACGTGATCATATGGTTAACATTTAACCGATATTCCAACATCCTTTTTCCCGGATTAGCCCAGAGCTTATCCACTGCTGCCTTTTCGAGCATGACCCGGACCTCTTGTTTTTCAAGCGGCCATGTACTGCCAATGCCCCATCTGGTTGCCCATGCCTGCAAGCTTCTACACCAATCTGAAGTTACCATTGCTTGATGTGATAGCCGCGTAGTGTCTTGCGCCTGGACCCTATTATAGAAATTGATTGCCTGGTACAATCCTTCCAGTTCAAGTGGAAACATTCCTACTTCTGCCAGCATTATAGCATATGGGATCTGTGATTTGATTCCTAATTCTTCTTTCAGGAATAATGAAGGCCTATTTCCACGGAGATAGCAATCACAGCAGAAAACAAGAACCCTAAAGAAGAATTGCTCGATGCCTGCATGCCATTTTTTCTCATACTATTATAGAAATACACAAGAAAAGCATATACATGACATTACCATTAGGAAAAAAATGTTGAGTAAAAATGATAGGCACGCTCTATAAATACATACTTTATACATAAAACTAAATACATGCCCTAAATCATATGAAAACCATTGTAAGAAAGTCGTACGAATATACGTTTTATGCGACGAACCATCTTTTGTGATCTTGGTATGAATGCTTCCATTGGCAATGCACACTTTTTGCATCTAACACTGTAAGACTGTTGAAAGGGGCAAGCTTGCCGCAAAAAGGTTCTTGAGCTGGTAAGACCATTATATATCATGAAAAGTCAATTTATGACAATGAATCGTGATGGATTATAAGCTTATTATACGCAAACCATCCATCTTCTGGACATCCATATTTTCTCAATGTTATCATTGTTGGATCATAAAACTTATAAGTATCAAACGCATTTCCAAAGCCAGGTCCATCCAACCCACTGAAATGTTGGTATATCTAATGTTTCCAGATGATGTAAGACATCGGTCAGTTATTGGACAAGCCATATGTCTAGAACAATAGATTCTATTTGCGAGACAAATATATTCACTTCAAACATTGTTGTATATTTGAATGAGTAACAAGATTATGTGCTTGAATATACATCACTTCATCTTTCTTAGAATATACTTCTTCGTTCTGCTCTACATATAAGGTGGGCAGCCATAGAGGAATTGGCTTCAGAAGCTACTACCCGGTGCATGAAGGTACTAATAAATTATTTACATACACAATCACCTCTTGTAACTTGTATCAATTTTGATGTATTGAATGTAAGATCCAAACACAATTTAAATTTGATTCGTGCATATTTAAAATACTAACCTATAATAATATCACAGAGTGCCTCACTTTACATACGCACAACAATTACAAAGATAAGCATTATAGAACAAGTATATGTGGGTACACTTTTCTTTGCAGCCCAAAATATTTACGAACTCTCAACTTAAGGCTAGGTACATTGGGCACTATTATTAGTTGCTAAAGAATGCACAGGTGATGGATTTAATACTTGCAAGAGAAAAACAAACAAGTTTTGAGGAGCACCTGTCTTTCAACATGGAATCTAGTCCAGGCATTGCTCTTTTAGTGGAATCTAGTCCAGGCATTGCTCTTATCTTATTAATAGCTAGGTTCTAGCTGACCTATAAGTCATCTTTCTTGCTTTATCATCTGAATGTTATGCCATTCTATACTTACAATACTATAGAAACAAACAAGGTGCTGCGCACGGAGGGTTGCCCTACGGTGGCCCGAGAATGTGTTTTCATGTTTCTTGTTGTCGTTTCGTTTTCGTGGTTCTTGTTGGGTCATTTTATGTGTCGGGGCTTATTAATGGTTTGAACGTGGGGTTCTGTTTCGTGTTGTTTTGTTTTGTTTATGAATTGTACATGGACCAAGAAGAGGCTTGCAAAGCTCAGTACCTAGACCAATTAGGATTGACGTGATTATGATCTTTGTCTAAAACATATTAGCCATTTATGAAGAATGCTTTTTGTAGTTATATTAGTAATGGAAATTGTACAGGGCCTGTATGAATACATGCTTTCATTTTCTTAGTGAATGCATACAAATATTAAGAATAGAGTACCCAATAGTACAAAAGGACCAATTCGTGCTTTGGTAATATAACAATCCCATTTCGAATATGTGTGTTTAAGTGCCTTGATGATGTAGTAATCCCATTTCTAATATGCACGTTTAACTTGGTTGGTGTCAGTTAATTTTGGTTCGGCATAGTGGTGAACCATTCTTAATCGAGTCCTCATATTTTCTTGCATCCTCACGACCATGTACATATTCCTGTGTTCTCTATAGATTCTTGATTCTTTTTCTCGAGTATTTAGAGTTCTATATTATAGATCTCTCATATATTGTTGTGCTCCATATAGACTCTTGATTCTTCTTTTCGAGTATTTCGAGTTCCACATTATTATAGCTTTCCCATATTTTGCTTGTAGGTCGTGGTGTGAATGGACCAGAAAATGAATTATGTCTCAATAACAATAAAGATACCCAGTTCAGGCACGCCAACATCCTAGGGAACATAACATGCCATTTACAGACCTTGTGGCTCTCAATACCACCAACCCATAGACCTCCGTAGACTCTGCCCCGATCTCCAACGATCCATTTATCTCTCCAACGATCCACTTACCCCTTGCCTTCTTTCGCAGAGCCAAATTCAAATGCTTATGACTTACTATATTGGAGGTTAGGAATGTGTGGTTACATGGCCCAATTATGGCACAACTCTAGAGATTCTTGTAGGTATCTTGAGGAAATTTTAAGGGATTGTAAGAAATCTAAAGGAATATATAATAATCTAATAAAATAATCTTGAAGAGAAAGTCAACTATAGAATTTAAATGAATTTTGAAGAATCTATAAGGATCCTGGAGAGCCTAATGGAACATTTAAAAAATCTAAAGAAACCTTGAGGCAATCTCAAGGGATTGAAATGAATCTTAAAGGAAATCTTAAACCTTTATACCATTTTCTCTTCACCACCAGACCTCTTTCACATCATTTGGAACCGACACTAATTCTGCCCTTGCAACAACTTTATATAAATATGGTTATGAAACATTTGAAAAACCCAATCAAGTGTTTAGGAAAGCATGCAAGTCTGAGTTCCTAACAACTATGCTAGCATTTATTTTAGATACAAACTATATTGAAAGTAGTTTTGCAATTTGAGGAGAACTTGGAACTGACAGCTCAAGAGTCTAGAATCTTGCCCAACAACAACCGAAATGGTTGCATACAACTGGCGGCAACGACAAGACTCAGTCTTCTTATGACATTCAATTCTGATATATTCATGACGACACGATATAAGAGAATCCCAGTGTGAAATTCACCAAGCACATTGCATGGACCCTCATTTAAATGCGGCCTTGAACATACCACGTGGAGGCATTATTTATTCAGTATATACCAATTGTTAAGTATGAAGCACTCATTTGTAACAAAGCCAATAAATCAGAACGGAATGTATCAACCTCCTTTCTTGTAGAGTTATAAAGTTAAATAGTGACAAAGGATAGAAGATATAAACGTTTTGAATGCATGAGGACCTAGAACATAAAGGCTATCAACGTCTCACCCCACCCCACCTAAAGTTGCTTCTTGTATCAGTATAGTTCCTGTATACAACAATTTCATTATAGTTTCAATTCTGCGAAACTAGAGAAAACCAGTTTTCGTGTAGATGCTAGCTCACAAATAAATATCATACTAGATAAACAAGAACGTGCAATCTTGCCTCCAAGTCTTTTACTAACTTCTACTAACTTCGGTGTGCTGCACTTCAGTTGTATTATAAGTTCCTTCGATAGTGTTACCATGAGAATAGTTTACATCATCCATCCTGAACTTTTGAGCTGGTTCTTTGCTTTCGGGATAAACATTTTTCTCGGTTGACCTAGGCTAATATCCTGTTGGTCATTTTGTTCCCAATTTGTTCCTATATTTGGCCCGTTCACATCTAACATGGGCCCTGCATTTCCAACAGTGCTTGGTGCCATAATTTGGTTTGCATTGCTTGTATCGGTGAATCTTTGGTCTCAAATGTAGGTGGCTTACGTTACGGCATATGAGAAAGCATATCATCAGCTCTGCTTTGTCCCGTAGGTGCTTTTTGAGCAGTGCATTCTCAATGCTCATCCGTCTTGCCAATTCTTTGCCAAATAATGCATTGGTCTTTGGAAGGTTGCTCAAATTTTCAATTATGCTTTTGACCTCAATGGTGTATTATGTCCGGACATGATAAGGACCCCTTCCCAAGGGATCCTATAGCATCAAAACACTGTTCAGGTGAGTGATAAAGTCACATATCCTCAAAAGAGATAGAAGTTGCTACTTAATGCCATTAATATAAGTCGATGTGTCAACCTATGCACCTTGTATCAATCCCAAGTTCAAGTTAATATCCGCATAATGCCAGCAGAAAACTAAGTTTGAGTTTTTAACTAATTTTACAAGCGGACTCAAGTAAGAAATAGTTAATCGGGACTTGGGTGCTAACCATAATCTCCCTATCCTTGAACATGATAACAAAATGCAATATTAAAGTTTATATGCAGCTTATTTTACAATACAAACCTTTTCAAATAGCTTCTCGTGATTTTGTAGTGTTTCTTTCAACTCATCAGATGTAGGTAAAGAGACCAAACTCGCAAAGCAGGGGAGAGCATCGTTAATAACCATTCAAAATTTGTTTTAATATCTTTGGTGCGGTTTCAAGAACATAGAACTTATTCTCTACTTGTGAAGTTTGGAGATTGGGCTCATGCCTTATGCTTTGCAAATATGGTTAGAGATCTTGGCGGTAACTTTTTGACAACCACTTACTGGCGGCACCATTTGTTGACAAAGTCAATGAAACTCTAGATGCTCTTCTTGGAGGAGCTGAAGTGATAGAATCCCTCCTCATCCTTGCAACAGCCTATTGCAACCGTCAATACAAGAATACCACAAGGATATTGTGATGTAAGCTTGCAGATGATTAAAATGGTTTCCTATGTTAACCTCACCGGTGACATCTTGTCTTTGCTTGTTTAAGTTCATCAACAACGGTAACATCGGCTTTTCTGCGGCGGTTCACGAGCTCGCGAATTGCGACTTCAAATTCGTGCTAAATCTTGTTTGGATGGCTTTGACAAACTTGCACGATGTTACGTTATACTTGATCTACGTTCGGTTGGAGAGTTTGCTTGAACTTTATTCTCCAAGTTTGTGCAGACATTCTGAAAGAAAACAATGCCCACGAGCCAAGTTAGTATGATAAATGAAGGCTAATTTTGATAACTTGTTTACCCCTACGAAATTAAAGTATAACCACACTTCATTTGCGTTGTGGTGACAAGTACGCCTTTATCGACATCTACACAAAAGGAATGCATTTTCGACTGGACATACTTGATTAAATCTGTAATCTCAAAAAGGTAATTAATCACATGGAAAGCATGTCCGTATCCACGATTCTTTTATCACGATATCATTCCTTATTCTTAAAGCCAAATATTGGTTGGAATTTTTGGGAAGTACTAAAACATCTTGGTCTTAAGAAAGTTGGAGAAAAACACTAAGCATCGAATGGTACGGTGAATGCTTGGGATTTGCAACCGCAAATCATAGTGTGAAGGGGAATAATGAAATCAGACCTATAAGAAGGACCTGCTTAGGCATGAAGCTTTGTAAAAATCATGTGAGTGTGATGCAAAAGGTTAGATGCCCAGTCGTCAATACTTTGTAAACAAAGTCGCTTCCATATGGTTTTCTAAAATGACTTTTGAGTCTGTAGATGCTTTCACATTCTGCTTGCCCTGGTCACTCACTGGTGTTAAATATCTCTAATAAGGCAGAAATGTCCCATGTAGAAGTAACCCAACTTGCGTCTACTTCTAGTTATAAAAGATGGCATGACTAAGCAGTTGACAGATAATATACTAGAGGTTTTAGGCCAGTTTGGTGAATATCAAGAATGTAGCTTTAAACATACAGTTATCCATGTTGATTCTAATATTATATGCCAGATTGACAGATCAATAGATTTTTCATAGATCCCTTTGTAAGACATGTCTATATGACCTTGCTATTTTTCTTCCTCATCTTTATAAACTGAATTAAGAAAGATGGCCAGCACAAAAAATGCCAAGGATATTTATACCAATACCTGGCAATAAGTTCGAAGTTCTTCAAAACCTGTTGCTTGGACCTTCATTGACTGTTGCATCAATGCCTTCAGCTCTGCACTCTATTAAATTCAAAAATAATTTGGATGGCATTTTGGAAAGACCCTTATCTCACACAACATTCTAGTATTGCATTCTTACTTGTGTTTCGAGTAGTTGCAGACGGGTATCCTTATTCAAAAGGTCGATGAGATCTACCTACGGCGTATATACCTTGGCTATGGGGCCAGCATTGATGAGCAAGAACTTGAACTCTACCCATATACGCCACCGATCCAAAGGTCTCACAAGCTACCTTCCAGACATGCATCAGAAACTCGATCACAGAGCAACCATTTGGCTATCGCATCTAGTTCTTCTCAAACTATGGCCGTGCCGGACCGCCGTCCACCGACTCATTTCTGTCATGCCGATGGCCTCCATGCATCCAAACTTCCGGTTAGCCGGTATGCACAGCAGCCGCCTGGCAACAGGGATGACCTAGCATTTACAGCTTACAGTAGGTTTTTAGCAGTTTTTGGCATATTCTAGGTATATGCTAGCATATACCATGAATATGCCAAAAACCCACATAAACAAGGGATTGCCCCCTAGAGGCAACCCAAAAACTTGAAATATTATCTTTAGCTGAAATGTGTGGAGACGTTCAAGAATTTATATCAAACAAGGACAAAGCATAGGAAGGTGATGTGGATCTATGGCTTGGGAACATGCAACAGAATAAAAATTTTTGATTCCAAACACAGAAAGCTTGTTGTTTCAAGCTACTAGGTAGGTATAGACATTCTTTGCCGTTAATAAAAACTTCGTATATATCATTTGGGATGTGATTAATCCGGACACAAGCGGGTAGTTTTCCGACATCCAATATCAGTCGGGATGGTTAATCTAGACGTCTACTATTAGTCAAGATGGTTAATCTGGACAAAACTAGGTGTAAAGCTCCATGACATAGCAAAATTTTTTATCGGATGACTCTTGCTGCTCCATGGGTGGTTTGATCCACTTAAAAGCATTCCTCACTTTGTACACCCCGTATAGATTAGATTGATGAAGAGAGGGAAAGATTTGAGGTGAAACAGAACCGAATCAATAAAAAGAATGTGCAAGATAGTTGGATTTTTGGGCTTCAAACTGTGCAATTCTTCGTAGCCGATAACAGGTGTCTGGATTAATCACATCCATGCCAGATTAACCACACCTTGGATGATATATACGGCCTTCCGCTATTAATGCTTATTTGTATGCATGTAAACAACTCTAACAAATAAAGCTTTTCTTGTTTTCAAATCTTTTTTAAATTCTATCTAATGTGCGCATTGTAGGCTATAGTGCTCCTTCTTTTTAATGCATCAGAGAAGCTGAATTCTTCAGATATTAGAGAACAATTGAATCTCATTGACGAGGACTTGGTTTGATTGCTAGACTCATTTACGGGGGTTCATATTTTTGGGCGTATAACCCATCTGCATGCATGTCTAGGGGGTTTTTAATGGTTGTTGGTGTCTGTATATATTCCTGGAAATATGAGTTACATGTACACATCTTTCGTAGACTAACACGAAGGGGAGTGTGCCGCGGGAACGTCCTTCGACTGCTCACGCCATATGAGATTTCCTTTTTAGGTTTTAGTTTTGGAGCTTCAAGACAGATTTTGGGTTTAACTTTGTTATCTATTTTTTACGGAAAAAAGAATCTCATATCAGAGTCGTTGTTGTGTCTTCTTGCTCCAAATATATCGAACTTAGTTGATATATCTATCTGTATTGCATTTGCAGCTGTTTGTTCTCTGTATTAGGTCTTTCTTCAATTTGAGCAATATGTTGAAATGCAGCATTGTTTTAGTTCTTTCTTCAATCTCAACAATATGCTAAAATGCAGCATATATTTGGGCTGCTATCATGTCTTCCTGCATTATGCTCACATTTGTTTTGCCATTTTTAATGACCAGGTTGTAGTTTTAGTCCCATGAAGCTTTATTGGCAATCGTAGCCTTATTTCGCTCAACAATATCCTATGTGCATTCTTCATTCACAAGGTTCTCGATCGCATTTAATTCCAAATTATGACACTGATATTATTAGTATGTGCTTTTGTCCGACAGTGCCGAGCTGTGAAGTTATACATGGCATCAGTATTGCCTTTCCATAACATTGATTACATTCAACGCACCATATGTAAAACACTGCTTGGCCATTTACATCATTAGACATGAGTTCAAACCTGTCCTGCCCACCAGAACGCTGCATCTTAGTTGTATAGAATATTAATAGGTCAACTTTTGTGGCCAATTTAGACCACATCTTGCTCTCACATGAGCCACTTGAGGATCTTACTTGGCTGCAATCATTATTAGTTGTAGGATCTCTATTGACCTCTACTACATCACTCTGCAAATTAGATTCCTCTTCTAACTCTTCAATGACTACGCGTGCCTTTTAGAAGCTTGGGAACTAATCTGAGCTGTTATCCTTACCACAACCTCATTGTCCATAACCTTAAACCTCAGTTCCTGTTTCTTTGATAAGGGCAACTTCTGCTCAGCAAGGAATATGAAACCGTGCCCCATGAGTTTATCTAATTCATCATTCTCAATCTTTTCTCTGAGATTAGCATAAGATGCACCATCTTTCACTAACAAACCCAATTTTTGTAGAGCCCCCATTGCCGGCATCTAAGGGAACGAAAACTGCACATGTCTATTTTACAATCTGGCCTGTCAATGGTATCACATGTTAGAACTAAGACTTCGGGATCTTCGTAGAGAGGCAAAAACAGAATCAAAGAGATCTTATTAACTTAAATGACAACATGGAGAAAAAGCATTTTACTTGTTAAAGAAAAACGTAAGTGTAGCACTTCAATGCACGGGTACAATTATGTCTAAATGATTTAAATTTGAATATGTCACTAGTAAACGTGGCCCGGCGTTGCCGGGCTAATGTCCTGGCATATGCTTTTACTTGGCCTTTAATATGCATATGTGCAACTTCAACAACAGCGCACATATTGATACTTGCAAGAATGGACATTATTTGCTTTGGTAATTATTTTTGTTATTGAAGTTGTCTAATGACAATATCATACTGTCATCAATGTATTAGCTTTGTGTTCATGGATTCTAGCAGAGAAAACAATGCTTTATAAGGAATGTGGGGGGCAGTTAAATCTACCTCAAGACGAAAATTTGGAAAGAGATCCAAAACTTATACTCAAAATGCCACCCTAGTAAATGTGTGCCCGACATTGCCACGCATAAGTAATAGAATAAATTTGTATGGGCTATTAATATCCAGAATGATTATGGAATTCACCACCAAAATTTAATCTAATATTACGTGTTCCAAGCGTTCTGGGTATAAAAACTTGCATTTGTGAGTCTTGTTCTATAAGTTGCCAATCTTTTGTATCCTGGACCTTCGTGCATAAAATATGAAGCAATATTGGTCAATTGTAATTTGATAAATACACCCTTTTGATTGTAATGGTGTGGATTAGGACCATGATCTATAAAGGTTAGTTAATATGTCTATACTAAGCAAATATAAGTGTTGCCATTAGGACCCCTCTTATGTCAATATAGATATAAAACATCTCAAAACCTGTGAAGATATGTGCATTATATAAACCATCAGGAATGATGGATTGCATTGCATTCTATTCTATTATCTTGCTTCTTGCTCATACCAATTTTGCCAGTAGTTAGCAATAGTGTGTGTGTGAGCCAACATGATAAGTATAATCTAAGGCGTATGCGACTTTATAGTGTTTGCGTGATTGGCATGGTCTACCTACATAATGTATGAAGTTGCTTAATGCTATTACTACATCCATCTATAGATGTTTGTTTATTACCACAATGTTGAGTCTTGGGCCCTTATGTAACTTTGTATTCTCGATTATATAAAATAATGCAAGCTTGAGTTACATAAATACAATATTGCCACAAGGTCGTGTATAGGTAGTTTTTGCAATATTTATTGTTGCACCTTTGAGGTGGAGTAACCTCTAGGTGGATTTGCAATGTAGCACTACATTATTATTTCTAGTTTGGAGTATAGGTGGATATGCAATGTAACACTGCATTTTTGTTTCTAGTTTGACCTTGAACGCTAAATTCAATTTGTTAGAGTGGTTTTAAATTTTCACTTTCCTCTTATGCGACACCCAAACTGAAAGTTGCATTAATTAGAGTATTGTAAAGTGTAAGCTATATTGTGCTCAACGAAAGTTATTAAAGAGTTATTGTATAGTGTAGAGGGATGCAACAGGTTCCAGGAGATTTGAACCAGATATGCCATTTGAACATAGATAAGCATGTTCTATGCTTGCATTTTTTCTATCAAGGGTACCCATGTCTTCAGATGACAGAAAGCATAATTTCTACCTTCTGTTGGATTGATAGGATGTTGCAAGAATATGTGCCAGATCTGCAAGACCGCATAACTGTACCATATGGATTGAAAAGAATATAAAAAGTCATAGTAAATAAAGTGCTTCTGACCTTGCAAGGAGCGTACATATCTTCCAAGCTGCCCTACTCTGTCAAAGTCTCTCTACTCTATTTGATTTTGCCCTATCTCATGCACAATGAAACAATCAACTAATACCTTTCCTACTTGCAAAGAAGAGTCGAAATGAATATTTAGAAACATTAGTGTCATTAGGAAAATGGATATTTAGCACCACAGTCATTAGCAAAACGTCTTCCATAATATTTTATTAAAACAAGGTGCTGCGCACGGAGGGTTGCCCTCCGTGGCCTGAGGGTGAAGTGGCTTAAGTCATACTTCACCCTCAAGACCCAGTTGTATACTCGATCAAGCTTGTTATTCCAAATATTTGGTTTGCAAATTTGCAATCAAGATCTTTGCTTAAAGGAAAATTATGTCCATGATAGAACAAAGGGAAAACATTCGTTCACTGTCCCAATGCATCATGTTCAATGGTTTGATTGAGATCGAGGATATTGCTGCAGGGCTCCTATTAACAAAATACAGATTTCGGCCTGCATTAAACAAGCCTTGCAAGGACTTCTATTGAAGAAAAAAACAAAATTTCTATTAATGTACATGATGCCTTCATTTAAAACCTAAAGTTGCAACCTGCAATTGTCAAATATTTGTCATTTGGTTTATATTAGATCTAGCTGTTTCTGAGCATATTTCTTAAGAAATGGTTCTTGGAATGCCATATTTCTGACTTGGAGTGTAATAATTGCCAGGGTCCTGCATGGACAAAAACTACTCTGCCCTCCAAAGTTTGCATCCATGTTAAGTCATCAACACAGTTAAAGCACCAAAACTCTGCTTGCTCCTATCACTATACCCCCAAGCTGTCTGTGCATGTCAGCCAAGCAAGTTCTCAATGCCAGCACTGCCACAAATTTGCTTGCAACTGAAACGTCAAAACCAGTTTCTCTTACCATGCGATTCTTGTTTGCCCTTTCTTCTACAGTAATCTTCTGTAGAAAATGCTCATTAGATGTGTGTCACTCTATATTTGGTTGCACACCACTTACAATATGTCTATTCATGGTACGCCACTATGTATTCAATTGATTCCTACTGTAGATACGTTAGAATAATGAACATGGAAGTTGATTTGGAGTGTTGCATTTTGTAAAGACCTGTTCTAGAAAGTGAGGCTCGTTATCTTTGCATGATTGAGGCCCAGTGTTAAATCACATTCTAAAATGCTAATCATATTTCCATGATTTTGAACGGGGTTGTCGACTCTTCTGGACTAAAGATAAGCAAGCAAACGTAGAGAACAAGAATGATTGTTATACTTATAGTATCAAGTCAGTTCTGCAGTTTACTTCTTCATATGCATGTGGCCTGACTGGATGGCTTCTCCTTAGTCTCATGCATCTGCAAATGTAATTTAAATGAGTTGCTCTTTTGCTAACTTGATGAATTGCTCCTTCCTGCAAATCAATAGAACAAAATGTCTTACATGGTACTCATGAAGTACTAATGACAGCAAGCATGGCACAAACCTGAGAGCGTAGTTAGTTTCTACTGCAGAATGTTTTGTTCTCGGTGCATCCTCTAGCCATGCATGCATGCTTCAAACCTCATTATTTCTCAAATAAAAATGACAAGCTGCATGGAGCCTGTTGTAGTGTACCTGATGTTGATGCCTTCTGTTCCCAGACTTCTAACTGTTTCCCAAAAGCTGCTGTGGAAGTATAACTTGCTGCCTTGGGCACCTGAAATCTAGGCTTGTAGCAATATATGAGCTCCATAACCTCCTGCACCTACAGGCATTGCAACTTTTCTTAAGATAAGAATTGACATGCATGAATTAGAGTAGCTACTGCTAACAACCCATACTCCAGCCAGCAATCCACACTCTACCTTGTTTGTACAGCATTTTTATAGCACACGTGTCTCTTTTATAAGTATTTTGTGAGCAACATTGCATGTTTGATAGTATTTCTCATCATACATGCTCTGACTGATTCCTTGTTTCAAGTGCCATAACCAATGTTGACAATTGAGTCCTGAAAATTCATCATGCATATAAACCCAGAGACAGACATCATATGACAATCCACATTTACTCCACATGGCATTCCATCGAGAAGCTGCAGAGTATGGGAAGACCTGTTGCTCGAAAATATCTATCCTTTTAGAAATTTGTTTTATCAATTATCTTCGAAATGTTCTCTACCAGTTTAACAGGTTGTAAGACAAAGTTATGACATTATATATAATTAGGCTGCTAAAACATACCCTTTCATGAGAATATTCTATTGAGTTGTCACTTATCTGAAACAAGCAAAGACCAAATGTAAATCATAGCATTAAGAAATACGTGAGGCAGGTAACAGGCTGATCTTAAATAATATATGACAAATTGACTTGGCATAATGCCACAAAACAAAAACACCTATAAGATGTAAGATGTTTCTGGTCTTATCCTCCACGCAACAGATGGAACATCTTATGGAATAACCCTACAGCACAAACACCATAAGCTGCAGAAAATGGCCAGATGGAAAGCATACACGACTATGAGTTTGGCAATCAAGGTATTGAGATTGGCAACCACGAGACTGTAAGGTGAACGGGTTGTGATTTAAGATGAGAATAATGGACTCAAATACGGCATTCCATGTCATATGAAACAAGCAGACACAATTCATCGCTTATGAGATTGGCAAAGTGATTTCTTGTGGAACATGATCAAAATCATATAACTAGAAGACATTTAATGATCATAAAGGATCTCCACAATGACTCACTGCCTCTATAGGTCAACTGTCAATTACTGCACTCATGTTCTTGCACCTTAAAAACCAGGTAAAACTGAGAGGTCAACAATGCCTGCTGGTAATGCTGCAATATTCTGTAACATGGCCAGCCTACTTTTACGCAAGTCTTCGTCTTCTGCCACAACAAAGACATTATTAAAATAATCTTCAAGCTGCTCGACAAGGCCTTCTGATATTTGTATAAAGATATCAATCCCAATGCCTGGATAAATACCTGACGCGGTTTCCTTATAAGCACTCCACAATGCTTTCTCTTGTGGAACTTCAAAAAGCAATTCATTTACTTTCCAACATGGATCAAGCATCCATGTTAAGTCATCAGCACAGTTAAAGCACCAAAACATCTACAGTGACAGGTTCCCTATCTCTGCTTGCTCCTATCACTATACCCCCCAGCTGTCTGTGCATGTCCACCAAGCAAATTCAATGCCAGCACTGCCACAAATTCGCTTGCAACTGAAACGTCAAAACCAGTTTCTCTTACCATGCGATTCTTGTTTGCCCTTTCTCCTACAGTAATCTTCTGCAGAAAATGGTCATTAGATGTATTACAAGAGTGCAGATCAGGCATGAGTATTCTGTTGAATGCATGCTTTGCTTCAAACAAACTGCCACATGAGGCAAACAGGCCAATGAGGTGATTAGCTATGAAAGCAACTGAATCAAGCCCACTCTAAGTAATAAAGGACTGAATGGGCCTACCATGTTCCAGATTTTTTGGGTTGCACCAATGCTCCGTCCAACCATCCCAGTTTCCTTGAATCGACATGCCTACTTATACAGTTAGATACAACATATCTTCCTTTCATGACTACGCATGGCCCCAATTTTTTGCCAGCGGACTCTACCATAATAATTGCTGACTTCCTTTTGTTTATGCGATGCTGAAACAGTATGCAAATGCTTTTGAAACCAGCATAAAATGTGTGCAGGCAAAACTATAAATGGAACTCTATAAAAGTGTTCCCATTTTCTTTGGATGAATTATAGGACATAGTGCCTGTAAAAATCCAAACTTCCACTGAAACGAATGTGCTATATGACCTCAGTATTGGGAAATCTCTGAACTTTGCTAGAAAGCCCTGACGGAGTACTAAGGAATTAGAGCTTGGGCATGGCCACATTGATACTAGGCTAATGCCATGAGCTACAACAAGCAGCTTAGAGGGTATCCTTTCAATCATTGCACTAATATTTCCACTGATCAGCCCTTTTAAAGATATGGCACAACCATGATGACAGAAATTCTATTCAATAAAATGGCGACCTCAAGAAGAAGCAGAGCAAGAAAGAAAGAATGATTCCAGAGTTTATCTATGGTTTGAGTTCATACAAAAAGAATAATGTCAATAAATGAGTAGGCTGAAGAAACTAACCATTTTCAGAACACTTGAAGGCTGCCCTTTTCAAGATTGTCTACGAATGAATTTAAAGCAGCATGCTGGTGGCAGTCTGTTTTTTTCAGTTCTTCGTCCATAGCAAATGAAAGCTCTGTAACTAATGCTGGATTTATGGAATCAAGGTCTTATGACTGCGGAATGCTGGAATAGGAGTGTGCGAGGCCATTCTACAGTTTGTTATATCTTCAAGCTCTCTCGGGCCAAACCCCTGTATCCAGCATTCCGATCACCACATTTTTACCATATTTAGACACAGGCCAGATCCCAGACGATGAGTTCAACCTTAGAAAACAAGGGGTATGCGTTGTATGCAACCGTTTGACGCCATCCGGGAACATCATCACAAAGCCAGCCAGCCTTTCTAAGGTTGCAACCTCTTCCGGAGTAAGCTTAGTGGCGAATCCGTGGAAAACAATATCATATACATGGATGAATCCCCTCTCTTCGCCACGCCTGCGAAGGAATGGGCTGGATGACCGAGCACTTACGGGCACCAGCCAGTTTTTAGCAGTCACCAGTATATGCTAGGCATATGCCGGCATATACCTAGATATGCCCACATACCCACATAAACGAGGGTTTGCCCCCCTAGGGGCAACCCAAAAATCAATTAAGGGTCATCTTTAGTAGAGAGTTTCATGAGGACTGATTACCTTGAACATTTCAGTAATATCCTGCACTGTTCCAACTCAATTGATGGAGCGAGAGACCCTGCATCATCTTGTATTCTTCAGTGAAACTGCCTCCCTGCCAAATAACTACTAAATGTAAGAATACAAATAATCAATACATCTTAAAGAGAGATTCATTTATCTCAAAGTGCAACACTAGACCACTAACATGCAAAAGAGGAAACCTTCAAAATGTAGCACTGGGTTGGCTTGTAGAACCTCTTGATTATGGTCATATAATAACTCTAAGGTAGCTTGTTTGAATGCTGGCTTGATGAATCAAACCAAGAGCTTGAGCTTGCTAGCTCCACCAATACCAGCACCAAGTCTATAGCTTCTGGTATGGGTCTACAGAATATAAAATGTGGAGATACATCAGGAAAGAAGATAATCAATTGAGAATTTTTCAAGAGAGGAACATACTCTTCAAGCAAGCCGTGCTTTAAAGCCTGAGGAAAAATACGACTTATTCGCTCTCATCACCTACAAAACAGAGGTGCTATTGATGAAAAAACACAAACTGCAAGAGCCGAAGCAAACAGCTGAAAACACCTAGAATAGAAATGCTTCAAATGCCAGATAAGCGACGTAATCTTTAGATGCTTTTAAGTACAAAAAATAGAAGAAATATAGCCAGAAAAAGGGCTCCACTGGTCGTAAAAGTCATTGATCAAGTGCACATACCCAATTCAATCCACCTCGGAGAGGATCTGCAAACAAAATAGTAAGGAATGAACATCTGCATTCTGTAAAGACAGCAACTTACTCAACAAACAAATAGAGAACAAAGAAAAAATCATATTCAACAATCATTCTCTCCAATAGATATCTTCAAGTTTTGATCAGAGGAAAAATAACTTCAATGGTTTAGGGTTCTACCTACCCATTTTAGCCGATTTTTGCACCAAATGATCTGATTTTCCTTCCATCTTGAGCAGACCGATTAGAAACAGAAGGATAACAACTAATAAAAAGAAGGCTACGGTGATTCTAAGCTCAACGATGCCTTGCACGATTTACTACCAGCTCCAACAGATGCCAAACAACAAACAAAAAAGAGGGACTGGCGATTTCTCAGCGATTCCTTGCACGATTCACTCCATTCTTGCTCCCATAATGTTTGAGGAGGAGATGATCAATTAAACATCTGCATTGTCGAGTACATAATATGTTTGGCCCAGTGCACTAAGCAAGGAATGCATTGTGCGAAAGATTGTTTAGTTGCCCGTAACAACTCGAGTTTGGCTCTGTTGATCATAATAATTGATTTCTAGAGTAAATTGGATGCATTAGACTCATTTACGAAGTCAAAATGGCATTCCGAGTATAGTATAGTAGCTAAACTAGGAAAACACATCATTTTCCCGTCATGCCCCTACATCGAAAAAGGGAAAATCTAGGGGTTGGCTTATCTATGCAGTGGGTGTCCATTTTTTATTTTCGAAGACGTTTCATTTCATGGGATGTGAGCTACCATTTAATTATGTTTTAAAAGGAATAGAACTATTTACCTCTACAAAGAATGATCATGTATAATGTCATGGAATTCGTTGTCCAAAAATAACTCGTCACCCCTCCGAGGCTCTTGATAGCAATAACCATAACAAAGTGCTTGCACGCTCTACGATCATTACAACCGAACTTCTTTGTTGGCACCACAACTATTCATCAACCCTTTTATATCGCCATGTTCTTCCACGCGACCATCAATGTAAGGTCTCTTCTCATCATTGTAGTCTATTCTCATTTCCATAACGTTAGTGTTGCAACAGTAATCCCCTCCCATATTTTGGCCAATGAATAATCCCCTCCCAGATCTAGGGTTTATTACATCTTGACAACCCCAATAAGTGAACATGTCACCTAAATTGGGCAATGGACCACTAAATACACCTAATCTTCTTCAATCCACGAACTTTAATAATCTCTCAATGTGATGTGGCATCGGTAATTTATGTATGTCACATCCAATAACTTGATAACTACTTCCACTAGGGACACCTATGTGGCTTGATTCACGGGTCCTACAGTGGGATGCACTTTGTGCAGAATCTATTTCGTCATCTCTGACATGTCTTCAGACTCATCTCAAAAAATATATTATGGCTGTTCAGCCATATAATGCTTTTTAAATAACCATATATTTGATTAAAACATAGCTATCTACCCATATTACAAGTAGATAATAAAACAAATCCACAATGAATCAAATTATTTACTAACCTGTCCCTCTAATGGTGCTATATTGTACATCACGCCCAAAATGCTTACAAAAGATTCCCCAATGAGTACCATTTGATTGCAAATGCTACTCAACCATCTTAGTCAATCGATCGTGCTATCCAACACATGACTGACATCAGCAAGGTTCAAACTCACCAGCATAGCATGGTGTCCTCGACGTGTCTCAGTTGCGCTGGGTGGGAGCAAACCTGCACCTGTTACCTCTTTTATCCTTCTCCTCCTAATACTAGGAGGCAAATCCTTAAAAGGTTGAGATCCTTAACCAAACATCCAATAGAGCATCTAAGAGAAGAGAAGAGTAGAAGAACGGATTGAAAATTATAATAAACGAATATATTATTTGTCATGCGTGAAAAAATTTGGTTGAACTCATGCGTGACAAACTTTTGCCATGCGTGACAAAATGTGATATAATTTGCCACGAGTGGTAAATTTTAGTTTTTTGTCATGGTTTTCAAATTTGAATTTTTGTCACGAGTCGCAAAAAATTTTGTCCTTGTCATGAGTGGCAAACATTAAAAATGCGTTATAAACTCTTTTGCATGATAAATGTGACCGTGGCAAAGCACCCTGGTGCCTTGCAGTGCAACATGTAATTAAGAAGGAAGAAAAAGAAAAAGAAAAGAACCCTATACCACCACGGGTTTGAAATTCTTCGGTGGGAGGGATTTCAGTGTTTGTGGCAGAGCACAAAGTGGTGCGACTAAGCCTAAGATTTACACAAAATAATTTTTGACATAAAAAACTTGGAATTTCGACCACATGGTGGTCTACATCTCTCCTATTTGAAATACAACTTGACAACCGTACGAGTATTATACTCATATGGTCAAATATAATCGTCATACGGAAAAAGTAGTTGCACAAGGCGAGGCTTGACTCCCAACATTCTAGTTGCAAGGCACACACATTTACCAAAAGAACTGTTATGCTTTTTATAGACGTTCTTTTGCATTTTCGCATACAAAATATCTCTAGAGGTTCTAGAATATTCTAGAATTTATTGCATGCGTGACACTTGGCACGATGAGCCTCATTCTTGTTGAACCATTTCGGTTCAACACCAGTCTTGTGCCTTCTAGGCATCTATCTTGTGTTCCTGCTTGATTTTGGCTTGACCTCTTTAGGGGATTGTAATATATAGGCTAAAGAAGACAACACTTTGTCTTAGAGAACAAAAAAGAAAGAGGAAGCCCATTAAAAATCCCATATGCGAGGCTGCCCCAAGCTTAGAGCAGCTGACGGGATGGAGCAATCTAAAGTCGTTATACCTAGAAGGGGCAGGTTATTTGCATAGACCAGGGGTAGGCCACTTTAGGCCGATTCTGATAAGGCCGATTTATGCTGATTCTAATCAAGCCGATTCTGATAAGGCTGATTCTGCGGTAAGCTTAGTCTTATAGCTCTTGCTTCAGATCCAATATTAGATCCTCCTAAAGCAGTTGTCCGGTGGCCTAGTGCGACGAAGAATTGCAAAGATTCTGCCATTTTTGTGGAATTTTTTTCGATTTGAATTCAGATTATTAAGCTAATCGAGATATAATGGAAAATCCCGATTTCAAACTGTAGTGATGCTGTCGATAAGCCAAATGACAGAGCTAAGCTGCTCTGTTTTTTGATGGATTTAATGTTCGAGGGATTTCATTTTTAATGGAGTTATAGCATGAAGTAAAGCCAAAGGGTGTAAATTCTATAGTGGTGATCAAAAAAATGCGACAGCACCCAACACCTAAAGCACTTGGATCCCGTCAGCCTTATGTCACGCATTTAATGCTTGCAGTTCCCAAGCCATAGCCATAAGCCATAGCCATAAGCCATAGCTTTTACTCGAACTTTCTCGCGCCATAGTCATAGCCGAAAGCCAAATTCTTTGCATCAGAATGGGTGAAGCAGTGACAGTAGAAGATTTTGTGGAAATGCATGGATTGTCAGATGATGGACTAATTTCGGCTCTAAAAATGAAATATTTGGAGAGCAAAATCACCACTGAAGATTGGCTATCAGTTTGGAGAGAGGAGATAAATTCCAGACACAGTATAAAATCTCGCTGATACATCCACATCTGAAAGAAGAATTACAATCATTGATAAAAAAGCTTTATCAGAGTGAGGGATTATGCAATAATGAGGTCAGAAAATAGATAGCCTATGCTTTTGCATGGGAAAGTTGCATATCTGCACAAAGAAATCCTGAAAAGCACAAGGTAAACTGGGCTGCTGCTGGAGCTCAAATTATGAAATACAAGAGGTGTAGAAAGCCTGAATCATTGGAACCAAAAAGTAATACAGAGAAGAAGACGGTAGAAGCTGAAGAGGAAAAGAAGTTGGCAGTAGAATCTATTATTTTGAACACAAAAATTTTACAGAATGTAGAAGTGATCGAGAATGAGATCACCAGAATTTCTAGTGAGAGAGAAGCTTGTGCATTGGAGTTGAATGACATCCTTGTCACAAAGTGAGAGGATATCTCGGACCAGGGCTTTAAGTGGCAATGTGGCAGAAGCAAACAATAATATTGAGCAAATGAAAAAGGAATTAGAACTCTAAAAATCTTTGCAGGTAACTCCAGAGTTAGAGAAAGACATTGCTGAGCTTGAAACAGGTATTATGCTTGAGACCTATGCAGCCAAAAAAATGGCAAGTTACACGAAGATCAATCCAAACACAACATCAAGAAGGGATGAATTGCAAGGTGAACTTCACATGAAGGATGCTAACCTCTCAATACTGAGATCAAACCTCAAAAACTTGGAAGAACTGAAAGGTATAAAATTTTCACCAATTAGAGTCAATGCAGTTAGTAGAGACATACCTGTGCTATTTGAGGATGCTTGTGCTGCATGTGGATTAGCATTCTCCAGCAATTACAGGTTATCAGTAAAACTAAAATGTGATCATGAGTATCACTTAATGTGCACAGCTTTGTTGGCTAAAGGTAAATGCATTGTTTGCACTTCATCTATCAGTTCTGCTTTATTTTTATAGCTTGGTATGACAGTGCCTGTGGACGAGACAGTGCTTGAAAATACAGGATCACCTTCCATTATACATGATAGGAGAACATCAACTCTTGGAAATCTTGCTCTGCTTCAAGATCTCCTTATAAGATTGGAGCAAATAATGTTATATTAACAGATGATGAGGGTGAAGCTGCTACAGAAAATCTCTTGGGAAGGTTGTTGAGGGGAAAGCAAATTCAGAGTCACATCGAGAGAGTGATACAGAGATGGAAGTGGTGAAGGAACATTCGAAGAAAAGGAAAATTTCACACAAATCAAAAGTGCGGGTTCAAAGAAACGAGAAAAGCAAAGATAAGATAAAGGGGAAAGGAGAAGCAACTAAGAGGACATATCCATTCAGAAGCAAGAAGAATCTGAAAGATGCAGTAGAGGCTGATGTAGAGTTGCAGCAAACAACAGATGAAGCATTTGTAGCACTTAATAATGCTTCTACTTGGGAAAGCATCATCACGACAGGTCAATCTGCTGCCACTGACATTGTTGAAGTAGAAGATCAGGCTCCAACTCCAAAAGAAGGTATTCTATTTCAAGCTATACTTGCTGCTCTGAATGACAAAAATGAATTTGTCTCAATCAAGAGTCTGTTACATGAAAATTAACTGGCCTTGATTCCATGCAGGGACAATTAGAGATAATTCCATATCAATGAAAGGAAGTGTTGTAGCCATTAGAAGGTTGACATTTTGAGTGTTATTAATCAAAAAAATTTAAATTGCTTTGCAATGGTTGTTTGAATTTGTTTTGTTCTAATGTAGGTCTGCACGAAATTCAAACAAATTTGATAATGAAAAAGAGAAATCAAACATCATCAATAAAGTGAAGAAACAAAAGTGAAGCCAATTACTCTTGAATTTACACTTGAGACTCAAGCACTTGACAAATCAACATCAGAAGTTGAGCCACTTTTAGTTCCAAAAACTATACTTGAGGCAACTATAGTTCAACAACTATTAGCTCCAAAAACTATAGTTCAACCAACTATAGTTGAGTCTTCTTTTGTGCGAGATAATATAGTTGAGGCAAATATAGTTCAGCCAACAATGGTTCAACATTGTGTTGATACAGTTGTCAAGACAAGTGTTGAGCCAGCTTTTATTCCAGAAAATATAGTTGAGGCAAATATAGTTCAGCCAACAATGGTTCAACATTGTGTTGATACAGGGATGGTTCAGCCAACATGGTTTAGCCAACATGGTTCAACAAGTGAAGAAATAGGTAAAGCAGCACATGGCAGAGATATCATTGTGAGTAGAAAGCTATTGATTATAGACCTCAATGGTGTTTTGGTTAAAACATATTCAAAGTCTGAAAAACTTGAAATACCTGGCCCACACATTATAGAGTATACAAGAAACAAGTTTTATTCAGGCCTGGTGTTACAGAATTTGTAAACAAGGTAAGTGTTTATTCAAGCCTGGTGTTTTCAATACAAAGGAAGTGTTAGAGAAGTTGTGTCCATTACTTATACACAGGTTTGTTTTTATTTGGGGACAAGAGTTTTGTGACAAAATGCCTTTCACGTTTCCTGGACATGTTGACAAATCAGTGTTCATGAAACCCTTGGAAAAGGTGTACTGCCAGTTTCCTCAATACAGTGAAAGATGTATTTTAGTTGATGACTCAGTTTATAAGACATTCTTGTCTCCACCTTATACAACTGTTATTGCAACAAGCATGAGGATTGAAGAATTTAAGTCAAGTTCAAGTTTGCTAGTGGATTCCATATTTCCATTGTTGTGGTCACTTGCAGTGGATGATAACTGGAAGACATTATTGAAGAGAGCACAATATGTGGATTTCTTTGATATGGAGGCCGTGGACATTCTTGAGAGGTTGGATGCAGCAATGTTAACAGTTCCTCAGCAGGTTTCTTTTAATCTCTATTACTCTACATTTGAGAAGTGATCGACCGAGCAGCAGTGATAGCAAGTTCATCAACAACTCTCGCCTTGCAACACCGAAACAATTTGTAAATAGTTAGGTGAAACAAATTGTAAATAGTCAATGACGATGACCATTTTTTTGTTGTTCATGTAGGCTGGCCAATTTTGTATACATTTTGATATATACTTTGGATCTGGATATACTTATTAAGTTACCAATGAATATTTTTATCTTCTTTGCACAATTGCTGCTCCTAAATTGTTATCAACTTGAAGGCAGACTGCTCATTATTTGTTGGAATGTCTGCTCATCCATACTATACAGGTTGTCTTTCACCAAAGTCATGTCAAATTTGCAAAGCCTAACGAGGTGGTTGTACACTGTAGCCAGTGGTTTGTCTAAAAGAAGTTGAAAACTTAATTCTCCTTCCAATTGTTTGTAATAGTAGCCAGAAAGTATGACCTCACCAATTCCAAAAACATTGCCTCAGCCATCTTCATAATCATCTAGTAATGTGTTCTTTGTCTCAATACATTTCAGGACATAAAAGTCTACACCCTCAGCATTTCCTTCTTCTGCATTTACTGCAAAATTGTCCCCTACTTCTAGATTAGAACTGATCAGATCATGGTCACCATCATCTTCACTATCTGTCTCCTCGTCTTGGACTCAACCTCATTCTCGTGAATTTCCTGACTTGTGCTTTTTTTTGGGACCAACTCATTTGTCTCCCAACCTCCTATACGAGATTTAGTGCTCTGAGTCCCATTTCCCTTCTTTGGCAAGACATGCAAAAAACATGACAAAGGTCTACGTGCAAGCTTCAAAGGATTTTCTCTATCAAAAGGCCGGATGCAATGAACTTTAGTTGTCCCTTTGAGAGTCTGAGCATCATACCTTTCTGATCTATCTATACTATGAGGATCAATTTCCCAAAAGTACCTGCAGGCAACAATTATTCAAGTCTTTGTAAGTGCTTAGCTCTTGTAAAAGTCTTGTAAGTGTTGTACAGGTAAGTAAACATTCCAATAACCAAAAAAAAAAAAAAGTTCAAAATGTTATATTTGTACATAAATGGCCTTCAATATGTACAAAACTAGTAAACTATCACCAAACATACATAAAAATCATGCACAATAATTATTATAAAATACAGGTCTAAGTGCTACAAGTGCTTCAAGTGCTACAAGTGCAGTACTTACCTGTGTATATCGGAATCAGATGAGCTGTTGGTAAAGAATTCATTTAAAAATCGAAACGACATCTGCAGCACACTGGAGTTTTCTCCCATTATACTTCAGTTGTTCCTTTGTGAGAAATCTTTTTACCACTGCTCCTTGGCCATCATGCTCACCTTTTCTATGCGAGCTGCCAAAGAAATTCCAAATAATCTCCTTCCCAAGATCTCTGTACCATCTACCCAAGAAATAGAATGGTCTTGAAGACTTAAATTGAGATGAACAACCATCTGACCATACGTAATGCTTGGAATGTTGAATACCATTTGTCTCCAACCAAGTGGCATGTTTTAAAAGGCAATGTTGTACAAATTCAGTGTCATGAGACTTCTCATCTGAAATATAGAAGTGACACTCTTTTATAATTTCTCTGTTATCATCTTTTTGCTTCATATCTTTTCTTTTCTTCTTGATGTCATTGCCATCCACCTCTTGTTTCCTTCCAAACCTGTAAGTGATATGAACTAAAATGGATACCTGGTCAGTGTGCCAATGACATGATTGTGCTTCCTGTTGAACTTTGAAACCATAGTTTTCTGCAAAGTCAATTATAGAAACTATTGTGTCTTCTCCAAAACTTGCCAAACATTGTCTGAATTGTTTTGCTTGCCAATGAGCATTGTAGTTGTGTGGCACAAATGCTGCCATTGTTTTTCTTGCATGTTCCTGAAATTCAAAAGGGATACTAGTCTTGTAGGCCAATCTTGTAACTTTAGTTGGTTTCTTCTTAAGGTTTCTCTTAGAAACAGCTTCTTGCTGCAAGTAGTAGAATCAACAAATTAGTATAAATGACGTGATCCTTCTAACACAAACTCAACACTAACTTTTTCAAAAACTTTCCAATCCACCAGGTGTTCTAATGATTTACTTGTTTCCCTTGGACACTTTGGAATCCTGTATAAAGTGGATTAGAGAAAGTACTGTAAGAGAATATTGAAACTAGATATCATAGAAATGAAAAGTTAAACAATATATGAGATATGTTATCTAGATATCATAGAAATGAAAAGTTAAACAATATATGAGCTATGTTAATAACTTACCTCTTGAGACTACATTTCTTGCAGGTCTGCATCAAACATGCATGTTTGTGCCATTCATCTGCTTCTACTTTGGCATACCACATTTCTCCAATACTCACTTTTGTAGATTTGAAAATATTGTCCTTAGCATTGCATGTTGGACCTGGACCACATACCCTGCATGCACATTTGCAATCTTTGTGCACACCATAAGGATCAGACCTCATGTTATTAATTGCCTGCATGACAAAATCAAGGTGCATGTGGTACTGGCAGCAGCAAGTCTCTCTTTCTTGCAATCTCCTAATATAGCTGGGTTTAAGCTTCTCAAAAGTTTGCTGGCATATATTGATCTCAGAATACTCTTTCCTGAATTGAAGATAAAACTGCAACTGATCATAACACAGATTCAGCAACAATATCATGCAAAATACAGAAAAAAAAGAGGCAGAATGTGCTTACTTGTGTCACCTCTAGCAAATAAATAGGATGGTCAATCTTTTCACCTGTTTCACTAACATGTTTTCTCACATGTTTTTTATATGGTGAGATCCTAGTATTCTCATCCCAAAAATTCTTTATCTTACCTATTGCTTCATCTGAAAGTGCATCAGACCTTTTTCTCCTCTGAAACATTGACTAGGGACCTGCTTCAAATTCTGCATACACACGTCTCTGAAATGTTGTTGCCACAGTTCTTCTTGGAATAGATATAAGCCTTGCTATTGCTGATTGATTCACTCCCTTTGTTGAAGATGCAGCCATTTGCAGTGTACTCCTTTTTGCTTGAAGAACATCAGTATTTCTATCATATTTTTGAGTTTGAAAAGTCTCTTTCACATTCAAAATTAAATCCCTCATAAGGGCATTTTCTTTTGGATCTGCTACATCAACATCGAGTGGAAGATGTTTAATCTTCTTGAAGAATCTCGATGCTAACTTCCCTTTGTCCACATTCGAGGCAAAATTATTTGTAATTTCATTGAAATAATCTTCCAAATTCTTCGACAATTCCTGTAATCTTCTTTCACTCAAAACACCATAATCTTTGGTATTGGCATGGGAGAATTGTTTTCCTTCTCTCTCTGTCTCTTCCTTTCTCGGGATTTTCTTCTATTTTCAGCTTGAATTTGCAAGAAAATCCTTCTTCTAGTTGAATCGATGCTTTTAGGGGAGCTTTCCATTGAAATTCACGAGACAGATTTCACGACTTGAATTACAATTCCAAATTGAGAATTCAATTGAAACAATGCAAAATTTGTTCGAATTGTATGAATTGGTATTGCAATTCTCTAATTGCAATTCCGAATTCTGATTTCTCCCGCCAACCACTAAAGAAAACTCCATCGATCCTCCCCACCAACGGAGTTCCCGCGTCTTTGGAGATCCTAGTCACTGATCCCTGCCATTTTGGAATTGCATATGCTATTCTTGGTGCATGCCAATTCGGACGTCACACGTCCAGGAGGTACTAAGCACTTTCAGCACATAAAGCACATGTCCGAACAGTGCTTTCTGTACACCACTATAGAATTTACACCCCAAAGTTGATTTTCGAGAATGCGGGGAGGAACAGAGCAACCATACATGAGTAAGAATTATATTTATATTATGGCAAGGCTCTTTTTATGCCATATATCCAATCGAGTCTTAAGGTTCGTCATGCCATTTTTCTAGCAAAATATTAATACCCGTGGATCTGGAACAATGCCATGAATATACTACTCATCAACTCACAGCCAACGTTAAAAAAAAACCCCATATATTAAAGGGAAAAACTACAATATACCCCTAACTTTTTGCAAAATTCACAACATACCCCCAACTTTTAGAAAATTCATGAAATGCCCTTAACGTATGGGTTTTGAGGGGCATTTTGTGAATTTTTAGGGGCATTTTGTGAATTTTTAGAAAGTTAGGGGTATAGTGTGAATTTTGCAAAAAGTCAGGGGTATTTTGTAGTTTTCCCCTATATTAAATTAAAAAATCAACCGTTAAATTGTGGATATATTATAAATAAAGTTTAACTTCACCAAAACCCCATCAATTCTCTGCACAATGGAATCACGGTTATTATATTCCATCACGTTGAATCACTTGGAATCACCATGTCGACCATGCCATGCCGTTTACAGCAAAGTCGCAAAGGACTAGATCAATGGCTAGGATGGCCTCATCCATTTATCATGCTCTATTTTAAATTCTTATGGTTTTTTGAATGGCCTTTGGACATGCGGTCCTGAAAATACCATCTCCACCAACCCTCCTCCTCCTTTCTGGATCACAGATGCTGAACTTTTTGCACTTTTCTGGATTTGCTCTAGTTTCATTCAGTTTGGCACTTGAAGTTTGGATGCAGTGGTTGCAATGTATCTCAAGAGAAGAGGGAAGACGTAAGTTGCAAGACTCCACTTTTAACAGGCTTGAAGTACAGGCTAGGTCAATGGCTCACAAAAGAGAATTAAAATGAATTGGAATTGTCCAAGGTAAGAATGGATCAAACAAAAGCTTGTGAATCACTTAACCCCTAGGGGTATCACAAGCATCCACTAGGAGAGGGTGAATTTGAAGGAGGAGTTATATGGGTTGGATGGGATGCCATGTAAACAATGCGAAAATTTTACAATATTGACAAGTTTGTGGCTCGTAACATTTAGAAGTTGCATGAAGACCTTCCAATTAACATCTGCATGGGGGTGCAACATCATCAAGACAGTGCCTTCATATATGAATAAGGCAATGTCTTCCAACTCGGGTTAAGGCTGGCTTGAAGTTGAAAGAACAAATTCACTTCAAATTCTTGAAGCCAAAAAGCATAAACTGCAAGCAGCTTCATTGCAAAGGAGGTTAAATAGTGTTACGTACATATCTTGGTCCCTAGGTCATATAAGACCATTAAACCTAAGAATTACAAGAAATTTATCGCGGCGGCCTTGCGGCCGCCGCGAACATTTCTCTTCTCCAACCTGCTGCAAAAGAAGTTTTGTGCTAAGTCGAATAGATCTCGATTCTGGACATCCTTGAGATGCGAAACAACATGCATGCCCTCAAGATTTCGTGGCAAAAATGTCTTGAACACGGATGGTAATCAAAATTACGTAATTATTCTTGGCTTAAACTTTTCACATCTTCCCCTTGTGCCTCGGCCACGAACATTTCTCTTGGTTCCTTGGTTGCGAACATTTCTCTTTTCCAATCCTCGTGTCCTTACTCAAATAAAGGGTGAAGATTGTGCTTGGATCATGTGTCAATCTGAACGTGCGCGATTCGAACCCGCACTATTGCCTTGCGTTCCTGAGCCCATATGATACATGAATGTTGTGGTTGGCAACAACAATAAAGCTTCAAACTGAACTAACCTCACATGAGAAAAGCACAGCATTCTAGGATCTACATGGCAGTATGAAATTATAAGACTACGGAGTCCTATGCATGAAATGTGCACTAGAGAAAACCCACTATATAAAAAACAATGTCTACCAAAAAGACTTGATAATGATGCACAACAAATCCCCAAATATAGATTGTAGATACAGATACGGTTCTTTTCTCTTCAAAAAACAATTCTCTTGTATAGAAGCTATGCGTTAGCTCGTGAAGAACGAAACTATAAATACAATAGAGAAATTTTGTCCCTATCCCTTTTAAGCAAGCTCATAGCTATCCAAAGTCATTGTCAAGGTAATAGATGTCTACATTTCTCTATAGCAACAATGTACTGGATTCTAATTTTTCACAAATAATAAAAGTTCGGATGCCAATACCATTCTCAACTCTCTTCTCTAGACAAATGCAGCTCCAAATGTGTAAGCTAATAAAATGTGTGTTGTTGTTTCAGCTAATAGATATACTTTTTCATATATATCCATTTCGAACACAACAATCCAACAATCTGAAGCTGCATGCCAGTACATTCTGTATTCACATAATTGCTTTGTATGGCTGAACAAACTTATGCAACAACCTTATGTAAACACAAGCGAATTTGACGATCTAAGATTTAAATCTGACACGTGTATAATTTGCCCCAATTTTGAAAAGCAGCCCCCGTGCTTTTGCAGGACGAAGGTATCATGGCACAATAATTACATGTGTTAGATATTTGAACGTTACAATGTTAAGTCAAGCTTGTTCTAGCAAACAAATTATATTATTGTGATTGAACATGTATCAGGTCTATTAACATGTCAAAGGTTGAACATGATATCAATTGCACGATGATTAAGTCCTTTGATTGGAGTTTCCACGCTATTACACACTTCATTGAAACTCGAACAGTTCAATTATAGATAGATCCTACTTGGCAGTTTAAATACTTGATCAGGTCGCATACTTGGAAGATACATAGTGTACATTTTATCACTGCCAATGGCCAAAATCGCAGCATCACCCTCATATCCTGATTGTCCTACATCCAAACAACAAATGAAAAATTGAGCTTTCATAACTGAAAAGAATTGCCATACAATTTCTCTCTGTGGATTCACTTACAGTTCGTGTCACACACATCGTACAGCTAAGGAAATCCTACTGCACATGATTGTTTCCATCATTGACATCTGAAATCTAAGTATTAACCATAATAGTATCTTATGGAAAAAACAGACAAATATTAGGCAATTATTGATTTATTTGCAGATAAATAAAGATGATGGAGATTGATTTATTTGCAGATAAATAAAGATAGAGATAAATAAAGATAATAGCAACGCCAAGTACCTTATAAAGGAGGATCGTGCTAGACAAATTTATCTGGCCATTTAACCCCTTTAAGTCCTGCACCATTCCAAATCACCATAGTCAGAACTCATTTTGCAACAACCAGGGAATGATAAAGATATAAAATAAAACAAAGCCTAGGAACAGATAAAAAAAAAGGGGATTAAACTATGGGGCTTGGCTCTGCTGCATCACACAGCCAAGCCCAAGAAGACATCAAGCCATCGTTGCTTTCATACCGTGGTCTAAAGATCATAGAGAAGAGATATCATACCGTGGTCTAAAGATCATAGAGAAGAGATATCAAGCGAAAGCTCAGCATCTTCAAACATCGTTTGCTTGCGGAAATGAAGCACTACAATCACCAAAGGAGCTTACCGGAATGCTTGGATATAGCTCCACTCATTAGAAAATCCCTGGAAGCAGAGTATGAAGAGGTTAGTCTCAGAATTCGAGACTATAATCTGCTGTGGCGAAACCTCTGCTAAATACGAAAAGGGGCATCTTATGGCAGAAAATCGCTGGTGAAGCTCCAACCAACCTCCAGCAGTAGCAGATCACTACAGAGAACTGCGCAACCATCAGCTGTCAAGCTTTTGCCAAGTAGATTACCGCTGCTAGGCGAGAAATCACTGCAAGAGCTTGAGTCTTTCTTGACGCCATCTTTCATATCACAAGAAGATCTGCAAAGAAAGTCGACAAAGCCATATGATGGTAGTGTTCGCAAATCCCAACAAATGTCCCAAATACACAGCACCCAAAAGAAACTAATTGCCCTTTAAAAGAATCTTCAAAATCCAAAACCGGAAGAAGCAAAGCCCCAAAAGGGAAGGAAAGAAGAACCCACCAAGTACAAAACCGTCGGTAAGTGCAGCACGGCTGATGCGGCATCAAAACGAAAGTTGAAAATCAAAGCGAGCCAAAATGAGACCGAAAAGAAGAATCGAAAGCCTCATGGAACAGAGACGCCAGCACCGACTGAAATCAAAATCCGCGTTTGGGGTTGATCTAATGTATGGCGAGGGCACACGGAACCGCCTCCAAATCTGACGGAGAAACAGCCGAAGCTCCCAATATTTTGGATGCCGGAGATGGCTGATGGATTGGGAATGGCGGAACCGGTTGCACCTTGACTGTAGTGGCCGCGCAGGAATCCTGTCGCCATAACTACACACCTCGCAAACCTTATCTTAAATCTGATACGTGTCATAAAATTTTCTATAGAAGTACGCTTAGGTGTCAATTTTTTAGTAAGGCATCAATCGGTAATATGCCAAAAGAATCGTCCTCCAATAATTATATAAGATAGGTTCAAGGGACCACATGGCATAAGTGCCAAGTATCTAGACAACTAGTTAAGTGGCTGTTCACTAGAGTTAACACATGCATGCATGCACATACGTGGAGGCATGCCATTAGAGTAAGTATGCTATATAAGAGATCATAGATCTCAAAGAAAGGACACTATATAGAATTATTCTGGGAATGATTGGGAACTACACTAGGTTGCGGTATTGATCCGAGGGATCAAAGCAAGTTTGGCATGGGGAGTCTAAGGGACTAAAGAAGTGAGGTTCATGGTATCCAGACTTGAGTTCTTCAGGTGATTGTAACATATAGGCTAAAGAAGACGACGCTTTGTCTTAGAGAACAAAAAAGAAAGAGGAAGCCCATTAAATCTCATATGCAGGGCTGCTAGAAGCAGTATTTATAATATTACGCAAGTCCACAAGAGAAAAAAGGGAGAAAGATGATCAGCGAAAAATTTGAAAATTTCGTAAGAAGTGTAGCAACCAAAGAAGAAATCTTGAAGTTGTTGAAGTCTCCATCAAATGCTGATTTAAGGAAAGGAGTTATTGATATAGTTGTAGCTGAACTCTGCACAAAAGTTGATGTTGACAAAGTCCAAGGCAATTGCGATTCAGATGGAAGTAGTACAGAAGCTTATAAGTTTGTTATTTAACCATTCTATGATGCTTTTAACATGATTGGTACAAATAAAATAAATAGAAGGCTGAAGAAGACCATGAAGAAGATGTCTCGGAAGCTTCACTCAACAACAAATATTACAGGATCAATGAAAACTTCGACAGAGCGCCGCAGTCCACGCTCAAGTGATTCAAATGGGCATATAATCCATGAGAGTTCAACGAATGGGTTTTTTTGGACCATTTTCTACGTATATTTAGGGGTTAGAGGTCCTTTTAAGCACTAATCTACTGCAAATTTTATACTCAGAGGCGTCAAATTGCCTTTTGCAAATGCGTATATAAGGGAGTTTTTTTGCTACCCTTTGAACGCAGATGCCATACCCCTTTTATATATAAGTGCACCCTCGGGGAGTCCAGACCATCAATACTCTCGACCAATAAGTTCAAGAGTCTCGGCTACTCTAAAATCTCTGGCCATAAGTGAATTATGGCAAGCTTGGAGAACACAAAGCCTAGAAGCACCATCTAAAACATATAGAAGTCCATCATGAAATAGGAGTCTATAACAACATATGGTGCAAAGGATCTGCATGAGCAAAAAGTAGTATTGTGGTAAAAGCATGCTTCAGAGTGACGAAGCAATTTTTTCTTCTACACTCCATTCAAATGGCACGTCCTTTGGAAGGCATGTCAAAAGAAGGTCAATCTCTGAATAATTCCGAATTAAATGCTATAGAAGTTAGAAAATCTAAGAAAACTGAATATCTCAGATGGAAGAAGGTGTTTGCCACTTCAAAATAGTGTTGACCTTTGCGGCATCCATAGAGAGTTGTCAAAAACATTATAAAATTCTTGTACATATCCAGAATAACAAGGGGCGAGCATCATTAAAATAGAGCTAATTGAAGGGTGAACTTGAATTGCAAATGTTGAACTGAGAATCTGATAAACTTATGGAGAGAAACTTTTAAGATCGGGAGCTACGTGCGTGACTGGGGTGAAGCTTCCAGGGGAACAAGAGCCTAGACAGGAGCAAGAACAAGAGCAGGGGCAGGAACATGAGCATGAACAAGAGCTGGAGTTGGAGCAGGAACTGGAGCAGGAGCAGGAACTGTGGTAGGAGCAACTCGTCTAGAATATGATTTGAAGCAGAGACAGGGGACCGGATCAAGACATGGAGCAGAAACAGGAAGTAGAATATTAACAAGAGTGGAATTAGGGGTCCATGATACTGTACAAAGTGAATCTGATGCTGCTATAGAGGCAAGAACTACAGACAAACTAGGACTAGATCTAGAATCAGCAAGGACCAAGACTACTGGCGCATGTGGGCTAGTGATGAGATTGAAGGAAATGCTACAAGAAGTGCCTCCAAAGAAAACTCGAAGAGGTGAAGTACATTCCCTGACTGCACTCGAGAAGATCTCATGTCCATCAATAAGACCAATAGAACTGGAATAATCAACTTTGCTTTTTGGAATGGCATGCTTAGAAGCGAATGTACTAGGGTGAAAGCATGATAGGGTATACATAGAAAATTATCTAACAGGTACCTTTCTGTGTACTTTTGTGGAAGTACACAAATGTATATACTAAAGTGTCTAAGTTACATCTTTATCAAAAAATAGTTGTACCAAGTTTAAAAGTGACAAGTAGACAATGTGAATGTTCTAAGGTACTTTTTAATACCAACAAGATGTCAAAAACTGAACTACATGATCATCGTTGAGTATCCAGAGGTACTTCTAGTAATGTCTTGATTCATGTATACCCTAGCTTGCTTTCACCACAAAGCACGTATTTGCACCACTTTCGAGTTGCGCCAATGCTTTCAACTTTCTAACCTTCGAATCCAATGATATTAAGATAAGAAATTTCTTACAACCTTATCAGATGGAATATATCCTTCTTCATGTGTGAGTGGAGCCTAAGAAATGGCGACCAGCCATTGTGAGACTCCTGCTACTCCGACTGGCCCATGAAGCTTTTCGACTGATTTGAGCGCTTTACAGGTCATCCATGAGCAATATGTCCGGCCCCATCACAATAAAGACAAAGATTAACCTCCTTCTGGTGCTGCTTCTCATCAGCAGAAAAGGGCCCGCAAACCACATGATCAATCTACATAGGCTCAGGCCTGGACTACCTGGATCTATAGTTGGAACCGAGGTAGGTGTAGCTCCAGGCGCTTGTGGGATAGAAAAGGCCTGACTACTTCTTTCTTGCTTACTTTTGAAGAGCCGATTATCACAGTGAACTACAAATTTTATAGTTTCATCAAACCTTTTGGGATCCTCCATTGTCAACAACATATCCTTGACATCTTCATGAAGTCATCTCCGAAAACATGTAGAGCAGCAGCATCAAAGACATTATCACTTGCAATTTGACAGAATTCAGATGCATAAATTGAAGTAGGGCGAGAGCCTTGCCTGAGGATACAGAGTTTTGTGACTGTTGTGCACTGACGATCTATGCCTCAAAGCATGCCTCGTGGTCCACAGTGAAAGCAGCAAAATTCGGCAACTCTGGGGCTCCTTTCTCCAACAAAGGAGCAAACTAACTTAGAGCTATAGCCCTGTGAGAAGAGAACCAATCAATCCATCTTGTTCCTGCGTCGTGGGAAATCTATGAGGATGGGGCTAAATCACAAAGCTAGATCTGATTCAAAAAATTAAAAAGCTTGGACCAAGTGCCATCAAACTTCTCGAGCACGCTAATTCTAGGCTCTGATGGTCTCAATCGAAAGCTAAAAGGAGATTCATGCGAAGCAACTTGTCCTTTGAGCTCCTTATTGTCCGACTTCAACTGCTAGCATACTTAAACAAGCTGCAGGATCTGCTGTAATAAGGATAAAATCTCTTGCATAGAGACAAAATACCACCAAATATAGACAAAAAAATGCTTAGAATCAGAGCAAGCAAGAAAAGTAAGGGATTTCAGTGCGAACTATTATAAACCAACTCGAAAATAAGGATAAGAAATACGTGGAAATCTGATATATAATCAAGAATCAAGTGTATGATAACCTCCTTCCTTGAGTTCCTTGGACTCCCCATGCCAAAGTTGCTTTGATCCCTCGGATCAATACTGCAACGTAGCGCAGTTCCCAATCGTTCCCAGAATGATTCCGCATAGTATTCTTTCCTTGATATCTATGATTTCTTATATAGCATACTGACTCTAATGGCATGCCACCACGTATGTGCATGCATGCATGTGTTAACTCTAATGAACAACCACTTAACTGGTTGTCTTTAGATACTTGACACTTATGCCATGTGTCCCTTAAACCTATAATTCTTAGGTTTAATGGTCTTATATAACCTAGGGCTCAAAATATGTACATAACACTGTCTAGCCTCCTTTGCAATGAGGCTGCTTGCAACTTATGTTTTTGTGTCAAGAATCTGAAGTGAATTTGTTCTTTCAACTTCAAGCCAGCCTTAACCCTAGTTGGAAGACATTGCCTTATTCATATATAAAGGCACTGTCTTGATGACGTTGCACCCACATGCGGATGATAATTGGAAGGTCTTCATGCAACTTCTAAATGTCATGAGCCACAAACTTAATTTTGACATTGTTTACATGGCATCCCCAGATAGGCCATCCAACCCACATAAATTCACCCTCTTTTGGTGGATGCTTGTGATACTCCTAGGGGTTAAGTAATGCACAAGCTTTTGTTTGATCCATTCCTACCCTGGACAATAAAATCAAATTCAATTCAATTTGATTCTCTTTTGTGAGCCATTGACCTAGCCTATACTTCGAACCTGTTAAAAGTGGAGTCTTGCAAGTTACCTCTTCCCTCTTCTCTTGGAGATACATTGCAGCAGTTGTATCCAAGCCTCAAGTGCCAGACTAAATGAAACTGAAGCCAATCCAAAAAAGTGCAAAAAGTTCAACATTTGTGAGCCCAAAAGGGGAAGGGGAATTGGTGGGGATGGTACTTTTGGAACCCCATGTCCAAAGACCATTCAAAAAGCCATAAGTAGGGTCAACATAATTTTAAAAGAGCATGATAAACGGATGAGGCCTTCCTAGCCATCGACCCGGTCCTTTGCGACTTTGCTGTAAACGACGTGGCATGGTCGACACGGTGATTCCAAGTGATTCTACGTGGTGGAATATAACAAGCGTGATTCCATTGTGCAGAGAATAATGGGGTTTTAGTTTGAAGTTAAACGTTATTTAGAATATATCCACAATTTAAAAGTTGGTTTTTCTTATTTAATATATGGGTTTTTTTTTTTTTAAACATTGGTTGTGAGCCGTTGATGGGTAGTATATTCGTGGCATTGTTCCAGATCCACGAGTATTAACATTTTGCTAGAAAAATGACATGACAGATCCTATGGTCTCGATTGGACATATGGTATAAAAAGAACCTTGCCATAATATGAACATATAATTCTTACAAAACCAAGGTATGAAACTCATGCACGGCTGCTCTGTTCCTCCCCGCCTTCCCAGAAATCAACTTTGACTTTACTTCACACTAATTCTGTAAAAAATTAAATCCCTCGAACATTAAATCCATAGTAAAACAGAGCAGCTTAGCTCTGTCATTCTGCTTATCGACATCATCACTACACTTTGAAATCGGGATTTTTCATTATACCTCAATCTAGCTTAATAATCTGGGTTCGAATCAAAAGTTTCTCCACGGAAATGGCAGAATCTTTGCAAATCTTCGCAGCACTAGGCCACCGGACAATTGCTTTAGGAAGATCTAATCTTGGATCCGAAGCAAGAGCTATAAGACTGAGCTTACTACAGAATCAACCTCATTAGAATCGACCTTATTAGAATCAGCCTAAATCGGCCTTATCAGAATCGGCCTAAAGCGACCTGCCCTTGCTATGTGCAAACAACCCGCCCTTTCTAGATATAACGACTTCATATTGCTCCATCCGCCAGCCGCTCTAAGCTTGGAGACACTTCTGGAACCGACAAGAATGGCATGCAATCTTGACTTGTCAGCCCAACAAACGTCGTTTCCTTCTATCCTCATACCATGCACACAGATGCAAAAAAACAAAACAGATGGCAGAGCCGATTTTGGAATGCCTACCTTTACCGGCCAACAAGCACCTCGAATCAGTGAAAACATATGCCTTCAATACGATTTAGCATACAATACAAGGGCCAAATCTTGGTCCAACCATGCGAGAAATACCACCAGCAAATACCAAATGCAAATATATTGCAGGTTTTATGATTGTGTGTAAAGGAATTTGTCGGGTGTAATTCTTTTTGGCGGAGTTTGGAAGTTGTGATTTGGCCAGAAGGTTTCTATTTGGACGGCTCTGATCGTCCGCATCAAGGGTAAGGGTGCTTTCCCATGGGCCCAAAACCTTGAGATTTTTTTTGGCTAAGGATGCCATGTTCCCACGAAGATGTGACCTTGAATTTTTTTTTCTGGCCAAGCATCCAGACGCCATGATGAAGATCCGACCTCGCTTGGTTCAGGTTTTCGACTTAACAAAAAGTAATCAGTCCACAATTTTTTTTTGCCTAGGTCAAGACTGGGTACGGCAATCCAGGTCCGGCAATCCAGGTCGAACCCATGGGAAAGCACCCTACGTCACAGCCAAGGCATATCTATCATATGTCACTGCACCCAAATTTTGACGGTGCTTTGCTAGCAAGAAGCAAATTCGTATGCAAAAACCTCTTGAGCTAACTATCTTTGTCTTTGACGTGTAAAATCGTATTCTTAGATCAGTTATTAGGCTTTGGATTTGAGTCCGAATAGGTGTATAGCTGAAATATGATTAGTGATGATCGGCATAAGATGGCTTCAATCAGTCCCCTACATCAGAAGTCTATTCCGACATCAGATTAAAACTCTATTCTGTGACGGTCTCCGGTTAGGCTCTATAAATATTCCCAGGCTTGAAATGCTATATTCTAAAGGCATGGTAGATGCGCGCAAACTTGCCATCCTCCTGCAGGAATGTGGTGACAGGAAATCTCTTTCAGATGGCAAGCACCTTCATGAATTCGTTATCGTCTATGGATTTCAGGACAGGTATGTAGAAAATCATGTTATTCAAATGTATGGAAAATGTGGAGCTTTAGCAGAAGCTCGTGCAGTTTTTGAGAGTATGCAAACTAAGAATTCTTTTACTTGGAATATTATGATTGGGGCGTTTGCCCAGCATGGGCAGCTTGAAGAGGCTCTAGAACTATTTCATCAAATGCCTGACCGAGATGTGATCACATGGAATGCCTTGATTGGGGGATATGTTCAGCATGGCCACACGAAGGAAGCTATTAGATTATTTCATGAAATGCCTGTGAAAAATGTTGTTTCTTGGAATACTATGATTGCATTGTATGCTCAACAGAGACAAGTAGCAGATGCACTGGCTCTATTCCAAGAAATGCCTTCGCGGAATGTGGTCTCTTGGACTACATTGATGTCTGCATATGTTAATGAGGGTCGCCTAGAAGCAGCATTTCAACTTTTTCAACAAATGCCTCAAAGGACTGTAGTTTCATGGACAACTATGACTGTAGGTTATGCTGATCATGGCTACCTCAAGGAAGCACTAGAACTCTTTCATCAAATGCCTGATCGAGATGTTGTTTCTTGGACAGCAATTATCTCAGCTTTTGCACAACAGGGGCACCTTGAACAAGCACTTCACCTCTTCCATCAGATGCCTCAGCGGGACATCTTATCATGGAATATGATGATCTCAGCCTGTTCTCAACAGGGTAACTTCCAGCAGGCACTGGATTTATTTAAGAAAATGCCAGAGAAGAATATAGAGTCCTGGAATGTACTGATATCAGCCTTTGCACAGCAAGGCCAGCCTAAAGAAGCTTTTCAAGTTTTCTTGCAAATGCCTTCTAAAAATTTGGTATCATGGAATGTTATGATTTCTGCCTTTACTCAGTGTGGACAGCTAAAAGAAGCTCTTGGTCTGTTTCAACAAATGCCATCACAAGGCATGGTGCCCAATCAGGTTACTTATGTTATTGTCCTTGATGCATGTGCAGAAAGTAGTGCTCTAGCTGAAGGGAAAGACGTCCATCATGCCATCACGAGCCATGGATTACAATCAGATTTAATTGTACAAACTGCTCTAGTTAATATGTATGCAAAGTGTGGAAGCCTTCATGATATTGCAGCAATATTTGATACCATGCTTGTGCAAGATGAAGTGTCCTGGGCTGCCATAATTGCAGCATATGCTCAGCATGGTAATGCAGACAAAGCGCTTCAAGTGCTGCAAAAAATGCAACAGAGAAAGATGGTTATTAGCCACATAACTGTTTGCAGCATTCTTTCAGCTTGTCGCAATGCTGGCTTTATTGAGGAAGCTTGCTATTGCTTTATTTCATTCAATGAAAATCAGAATGTTGCATCTACAAATGAAACTTATAATGGCATGATTGGTCTTCTTGGACACACTGAGTGGCTTGATGAGGCAGAAAGCTTGCTTAACAATATGCCATATTCACCTAGTATTGTCTCATGGTCGTCCTTGCTTGGTTCTTGTTGCAGAGCTAAAAATATAGAA
Organism: Isoetes taiwanensis; assembly: GCA_021234155.1. Lineage (NCBI taxonomy): Eukaryota > Viridiplantae > Streptophyta > Lycopodiopsida > Isoetales > Isoetaceae > Isoetes > Isoetes taiwanensis. The sequence goes on along the minus strand of JAJEKV010000083.1, from coordinate 424,760 downwards.
AAGATTAGCAGGCTAAAGTTCTAAACTATAAATGTTATAGAAGAAATCACTGATTGACTTTTTCCAATTCTACCCAAGAAAAATAGTTTCTAATCCCCCTGCAGAATTGGTCAGTCACAAGATCAGAATCAAGAGTTTGCTGCATTGAGTTTTGGCACGTTCAAGCTAAAAGTTCTTTCAAAGTTAAAGCATTAGGGTTAGAGTACCATCTCTAAATATTCTACTGTGACATAGTGGATTCCAAATATGAAATGTCATACTCCATAAAGAAGTGACCTAAGCGGATTCCAAATATGAAATGTCATACTCCATAAACTTCCACGTTTTTAGTTTGGTATTTGTGGAGGCATGGTTGGGCTAAGATTTCTGTGGTGTATTGCATAAAAAATCGTATATCTGGCTATGTTCAAGGAGCTTAATGTCAGTATGTTCTATTATTTCGTTTGGTATTTGGGGAGGGTATCTCTGGCATGGTTGAGCCTAGATTTGGCGGCTGTATTGTATTGCAAATCGTATTTTGAGGGTATTTTTGGAACGGTTTGAGCTGCTTATTGCCGTATATGCGAATTTGGATTTGTGGTTTCATGATGTCGATTTAGAAAGAAATTTTGGCTTCTGGTTTTGGAGATCGGGTGGAGAGGTGCAGGCTTGAGGCGCAGAGCAGGATGAGAAGGGGCAGGATGAGACGACTGCCTGAGGCTTAGGCTGGTTTAGAGAATCCGCTTTTGAATCTGGTTTTGAAGAATCCGGTTTTGAAGAGGCGGCATAGAGCATCCGGTCTGCTTGGCATAGAGAATCCGGATCTGCTTGGGCAGTGCATGGAGAATCCGGTCTGCTCAGATTTGCCGGTGTAGCCGGATTGGGGCAGAGACTGGAGACTGGGATCTCACGGCTTCATGCTGGTTCCGGATGCCTTCACGTTCCTTTTGTTTTTCTTTCTTCTTCTAACCATGTGCAGCCAGATATGGATTTGCTGTGGGCTTCAACCATGTGCAGCCGGATATGGATTTGCTGTGGGCGTGGAGCCGGAGCATGGTGAAGGCCTGGAGCTTCTTCGCTGAATCTCTTAGCCTTGGCTCCGGATGCAGAGGGATGGCTTGACCTTGTTATTTTTTTAATCTTCTAACCATGTGCAGCTTTTCGACCATTGGAAGTGGCGGGCGTTTTAGTGACGAAAAATTCAATGGCCCTTGATTTGGTATAGAGCACAGAATATTCGAACGACCAACGGCCAGAAATCAAGGACAGGGAAAAACCCGATAAGGAATGAAAAAAATAACGAATAACGATTAGAGGTGATGTTGCTTTTTTGGTTTTTATGTGACTTTTATTTCGAAATGTTAGGAAGACTAAATTTTTTGGGAGGCCGTTTTTCTGGGGCGTGGATAGAAACGGATGCTGCCTTCTTTTTTTGGCTGGGGTAGAGGAGCAGAGGCGGAAGCACAGAGGTAGGGAGGTGTGGCGATGAGGAGAGGTAGAGAGCAGAGAGCTTTGGCCCACAGATGAAGCCCACAGAGAGCAGAGAGCGGTGAAGCCCTCGGCTATGGCGGTTGAAGCCATCGGCTATGGCGGCGCTAACTGTTTGCTGTTTGCTGCTTGTAGCTTCGTTTGCTGTTTGACTTGCTTTGCCGCTGCTCTGAGATGAGGATAGGTGAGATGGCAGTAGAGTGGAAGGGTTCTGGTGTAAACAGCCATGTCTGTAATGAAGATGATTGATTCCGAGGTTGATTCCGAGATTGTGCAAGATTGATTTTCGCAGCAGGATTCATTCAAGCGTTTCGAAATTTTGGATTGACTGCAGGATTAATTGGGGGAGCAGTGGAGGGTCGATTGGGGCAGTTTGCCTTAGCACAGGCAAGTCTGGTTTAGCAGAGAGACCATGGTTTTGTAGAAATTGTTAATGCTATGGTTTATTCTGCGAATGCTATTTTCAATCGAGACCATAGGGAATGGCATGGTCATTTTTTGGGAAATTATTAATAGCCATGGATCTGGCACAATACTAAGAAGAATATGTCGCCAATCAATCATGGCCATTTCTTTTGTTTGAGATAAGAAATTTTTTATTTTTGATGATTCATTTTTAGGGTTTCCTGTTGGTTAAACCCTGGCAAAACCTGCGAGCGATGGCTTCAGGTATTCCAAAGTTGAGCCATCGCATTATCATGTCTGTCAAAATGAATTGGAGATATATGGGTGCTCGTGTAGATGAGAAAATCTTCCCTGGAAACCGCCAGAAGAAGGTGCTTGCCGTTGCATCAACTGTGGAGCTTAAGGTGAAAACCCTCATGGATAAAGCCAATATAGTAGCCGCTGAGAAGATTGCAGAGTTATTGTGGCAGAGGCTGCAGCTCAGAGGAATTAGCCGTGCTGAGTTTGACCTCGACAAGGAACTAGAGGCCATGCATGTACACCATCATGAGAAGTTGAAAGCCCTTGTGAATGCTCTCCAGAGACATGGGCTTGAGCTGGAAGTCCCCCCCAAGAGGAAGTAAGTAACTTTACATTCTGGTTCCAAATCCTGCATTCTTAGATTGTTAACAATACTGTAAATCACAGACCCAGGTCTTCATCAGAGGGGAAATGAATGGCTTGGGACATCTCCGTTAGCATTCACTACTGTAAATGTACGTAAAGACGACCTCTTGCCTTCAATTATAACTACTTTGAAAATGTTTTATTTACCGTTATTTCTTTGGCATTTAGATTAACAAGTAAAGCCATCTCAATTTTGGTATGTGGAGTGTACTAGAGATCGTGGTGCAAGGGCATTTGTTTCCAGCATTATTTGTATCGTTTTCTCTCTTCAGTACCACTGGCAAGTCCATGGTCTTGTTTAGCAATATTCTTCTATTTTGTTTTGTGGTTACCTCTTTGTTGTATACAAGAGGACTCAGAAACTTCAAGAACGGACCAGGGTTGGCCTATAACCTGTTCCTTTGCTATCAGTAGACTGAATTGGTAAGTTAACATGCTAATTAGGGTAGCCTTAGGAGTGGCACATGTGATTTGTTCCCTTCCGTTTCCTCCAACATAATGTAATTACGTTGGTTTTAGATTATGCAATGGTATGATTGTGCAAACGGAAGAAATTTACATATTTTCTAGACTTTTAGATGGTGTTGATTTGAGTCCGAATAGGTATATAGCTGAAATATGATTAGTGATGATCGCCATAAGATGGCTTCAATCAGTCCCCTACATCAGAAGTCTATTCCGACATCAGATTAAAACTCTATTCCGTGACGGTCTCTGATTAGGCGCTATAAATATTAGTAAAACAAAAATTATAGGATTTTAAACAAAAATAAGCAAACAGATGCATCAAAACATTAAATATTTCTTACCATGAAGCATTCCACTTTATATTTGCATTTGATCGATTTTTCCAAATTCTCCAATCTGTCAAAGAGCAATCAAAGATGAACATAATTGGATAAATTTATGTAAATTGATACTAAGCACATCGTCCAATTTAATGATTACGCCACCTGAATCATTCAGTATAAAATACTTGACATTCTTTTTGAAATAATTACAGCCATAGGGAGTATAGTAAAGACTTCTCCATGCATTTCACTTTACTAAGACAAGTCACTGCATGGTTGTCAGAGCAGTTAATTTAGAATGCCAACATGCAACACCATCTAAAAAGTTCAGATGTCAACACCATCTAAAAGTCTAGAAAATATGTAAATTTCTTCTGTTTGCACAATCATACCATTGCATAATCTAAAACCAACGTAATTTGGCACAAGGAAACTTGGAAAACAAACTTCATTCATCATGAAACTCCAACACAATATGTTGGAGGAAACGGAAGGGAACAAATCTGTTTTAGCGCCCCAAAACATAAAACTTGGGTACATGTGCCACTCCTAAGGCTACCCTAATTAGCATGTTAACTTACCAATTCAGTCTACTGATAGCAAAGGAACAGGTTATAGGCCAACCCTGGTCCGTTCTTGAAGTTTCTGAGTCCTCTTGTATATAACAAAGAGGTAACCACAAAACAAAATAGAAGAATATTGCTAAACAAGACCATGGACTTGCCAGTGGTACTGAAAAGAGAAAACGATACAAATAATGCTGGAAACAAATGCCCTTGCACCACGATCTCTAGTACACTCCACATACCAAAATTGAGATGGCTTTACTTGTTAATCTAAATGCCAAAGAAATAACTGTAAATAAAACATTTTCGGAGTAGTTATAATTGAAGGCAAGAGGTCGTCTTTACGTACATTTACAGTAGTGAATGCTAACGGAGATGTCCCAAGCCATTCATTTCCCCTCTGATGAAGACCTGGGTCTGTGATTTACAGTATTGTTAACAATCTAAGAATGCAGGATTTGGAACCAGAATGTAAAGTTACTTACTTCCTCTTGGGGGGGACTTCCAGCTCAAGCCCATGTCTCTGGAGAGCATTCACAAGGGCTTTCAACTTCTCATGATGGTGTACATGCATGGCCTCTAGTTCCTTGTCGAGGTCAAACTCAGCACAACTAATTCCTCTGAGCTGCAGCCTCTGCCACAATAACTCTGCAATCTTCTCAGCCGCTACGATATTGGCTTTATCCATGAGGGTTTTCACCTTAAGCTCCACAGTTGATGCAACGGCAAGCACCTTCTTCTGGCGGTTTCCAGGGAAGATTTTCTCATCTACACGAGCACCCATATATCTCCAATTCATTTTGACAGACATGATAATGCGATGGCTCAACTTTGGAATACCTGAAGCCATCGCTCGCAGGTTTTGCCAGGGTTTAACCAACAGGAAACCCTAAAAATGAATCATCAAAAATAAATAATTTCTTATCTCAAACAAAAGAAATGGCCATGATTGATTTATATGCTTAGGTTTAGCATAAACTTCCACGTTTTTAGTTTCGTATTGTGTGAGGGCCTTCTCGCAATGGTTGGGACTATGATTTTGATGCCGTATTGTATAGAAAAGGGTATATTTTTTGCATTTGCATTGCTAAGATTTGAAAGTCAGATCCTAAAGATTTATGAAGAAGCAGGTGATACGTTTAGATCCAACTTGGATTTGAGCATTGAAGGCTTGGTTTCTTGAAAATTTCTGCTAAACTTGGAGAAGCAGGAAGGCATTCTTCAGATCTTCTGAAAATTTCGCGGGTAAATCTTGGAGAAAGAGAATAGATCTGAATGGATGAGAGCTAGTTTTTCAGGCTAATGGAGTTTCTTGCACGTTTTATCAATATTGGCCTGATAGAAACCATCATTCAATTAAATTGGGATTATGTCTTAATTTTGGGACAAATTTCATCTCTGAAAAGCCCAATCATTATTACACAACATTGTTGTTTGCAGAATTTGGTATTTTGCATGCTGCATTTCGTTATCCCGCCCTTTCCAGTCCTTCTATTCTATTCTATTCTATTCTATTCTAACTATCTATCTATCTCTAACTTTTAGAAAGGCAACCAATAAATGTTATGTCTGTAGTCTGATCAATTAAACTGAATTCCATGCACAACAACACAAAAGGATAAAAAGCATGGATTCATGAAAGGAATCAAAATCAAATAAATAGAAGGTATAACTAACACCCTGCAAGCGTTAGGTCTACATAAACAGATCTCTTTGCTTGTATTGCAAACATAATATTCTTTGTCGATGCAATCTACTCTAGCATTTGCTGGAAACCATATTTCTGTATAATGGGCAATGTTTTAAATAGAGGATAGTGTCTTGTGGAATCATGAATACATAATAACTGTCCCCTCCTGCTTCAAAAAGTTGCATTGTTAACAAATACATCGCGCATGAAATGATTCAAGCATCCAAAAACAAAGTTTGTAAGCATTGGTGAGTAATCGGCATGCAGTAATGCTGCCGATTAATACTAAAAACAATATCGAACCAAAAAATTCATTCTTTACTAATTTGGAACCACAAAGCAAGAAGAGTTCTATGCACCTGCATTAATGTACCTCCAATTGGAGCATGATACGTATGCATACAGGGCCTTAAAGCATAATTGGAGCAGTAGGCTACTTACATTGCTACATGAGTTTTAGAAAATGGTCTATCTGATTTTGTGCCCAAGGAAATAATACGATTTTACAGGAGAAAACTCAATCATAAGCAAAAAATTTAATGCATTAGAAACAAAAAATTAGAAATTGCAATGTATATAAATGAATGTAGCAGATTACATGGAGTCATGAATCTAAACTATGGCATGTTGTTCAAGAGACAACCACAAAGGCAATGCTTTTGTGATTCAATCAAAGCAGTGTCTAGCGAGCTGTTTAGTGTCACATTTGAAGCCAAAAATACAGTTCAATGCATGCTATTATACTACAAATAAAGAACTAAGGGGAATACTAAACCACAAATACTTACTTCTTGTGATGCTGTAACTAAGATTTGATCCTTGCATGTAGAATTCCTGCAAAAGAGAGATGAAGAGCTTAATGCAGAGATCAACATTTCATCATTCTATTTCCAGACAAAAGATTCCTATCATTCAATCATGAACAATATGCTTCTAATCCTATGAATGTGCTTCTTGCAGTACCATAAGCCTTGACGTGCCAGGCTAGACTTACGAGGATCCCAAACAAAATGATGCTACAGAAAATTACCCTGAATTGAATTTGTATCAACAGAGCTATCTAGAATTGTGCCATACAATGATGTTATCTTATATTCTACTTATAATGTCTTATTCTTGAGCCATGTGCTTCATAATGTACAATCACAAGAGAAATAGTTGTAGCTTGAAAAGTATATTTCCAAATAGACGTTATGAAGTGGAAGAAAAGGTAGACTTGGAAAGGAATTGTAAAAATTTGGAGCTATGCACTGGAGCAAGTCGATATCAGAGACGTCCTTTCCAACCTCATAACATTTTAGATAACCATTAACAAATGCCATTTTGTGTTGGAAATGTGAATCATGTCATATTATAAGGAATGATTATAGTTGTTCAAGTTGTTGCAGTTAAATAAATCTTCAAGGAAGCTTATACACATGTAGATGGAAGCTGCAAAATTAAAGAGCTCATTAGCATCAGCACAAAGCTCAAGGCTATAGGAGTTGGAAAAATATTAATGGTAAGATTATGGTTAAGGATCTTAAAGGTTATATTGTTAAACGTTGAAGAAGTAAGTTATAGTAAATATTCAAAGGTTGAGCTCGAAAATTGTTTTTGAGGGAAACGCATGTGGGATATTTCGAATGGGAAAATTGCTGGGAAAAGAAAGTTGATACGGCAATGCTTAACCGCCGGACTGTACTATTATAAGGTGGAGCAGAGCTTTGAAGATGCATTCGGGTCCAGGGAAGAAGAGATCCGTCTCCTATGTGATCGATTGAATTCGGTCAACCTTGCTACAGGAACTCTGTCAATCTCTCTGCTACAGTGAACTACTACAGTTGTAGAAGTTGAAGTTTTAATGGTTAGAAAAATATAATCTAGGGGAAGTTGTCTAGTATGAGTTCTTGTTGGTGAAGATCAAGTTGCAAGAAATTATTGACCATAATGTGGCTTTCTTGCAAGGGAGAAGAACTTGGTCTAAATGTTGAAGTTATTTGAAAGTTGTTAAAGATTTGATTGCATGCTTAAGATTGAATGATCTTCAAATCTTGCTTCATAAATACATAATTTTTTCTTTGGACTCAAAAGACATCTTTGCTAAGGATTTGGTTGAGTAAGTATTTGTCTCATTCTAACAGATCAGAGCCAATAAATCCAGAAGAGCAAGATGTCTACTCGATTTGGAGCCAACCTTCTAAACTCCATAGAGGTCTTCAAAGGAGAGACAGGTTTCCAGGTTTGGAAGCAAGGCATTCAAGAGGTGTTAGAATTTGAAAAATTATGGTACTTGATTGATCCTAATGTGGTTAATACAGCAGTAGTAGTATCTGGAGGAGAAGAATCAAGTACTTCAGCCTCTGTTGTAGGTGGTGGAGCTGGAACTGCTTCAAATGGTGGAGCTGGAACTGCTTCTAGAACTAATACAGCAAGAAGAGTTCCTCCAGTGGTCAGTGTGGATGAGAAGGCAAGAATTATGGAAGCTCAATCCATAATATGTCAAAAAGTGGGGACAGCCATTAAGCTCAAACTCAGAGGTAAGTCTCCTGCAGAAATGTGGAAATTCATGTTAGACAATTATGAGCAAAAATCCTCTTCCCAAATAGATGTGTTGGAAAAACAGTTGAGAAAGTTAAAATTGTATGAGAAAGATAATATTGCTAAATTTCTGGAAAAGTTTGAATCAATAATTGCTGACTTAGAAGGAGCTGGAGTTGTGTTAAATGAGGATTATCAGCTTTTAGCCATTTCTAGAGCAGTTTCTTCCTTCCTTCTTCCTTCCTTCCATAATACACAGTTAGCTACCTTGTTAAGAAATGTGGCCAAGTCAAAGGATCATGCAATTAGAATGATCAGAATAGAATTTGAGCAGACCAAAGGAGATGATGAAGATGATTCAGAGGCTATGTTTGTCAAACAGAAAAAGGGCAAGAAAGTATTTAGTAGAAAACAAATTGGCCCATGCTTTAACTGTGACAGTTATGGTCATCTTAAAATTAATTGGCCTAAGCTTGGGAAGGAAGTTGTTTGCTATAACTGTGAGGGTAAAGGTCACATAGCTACAAATTGCTCAAGTCCAAAACGAGGGAAGGGAAAAAAAATCTGAAGGTAAAAAAGATGGAGGGTACAAGGCTAAGCCCACCCTAAATATTGCTCGAGAAGCAGACCAAGAAGTGAGATGAGGAGGATGAAGACATTGAGGTAAATATGTCTAAGACTTGTTCTAAGATTAATAAAAAATTTGACACTGATGCACTTATCTTAGATTCAGGAGCTGAGAGATCCGTGACAGGAAGTTCAAAAATGCTAAAAAAATGTCAGAGAAAAGAAGGAGGACATGTACAGTTTGGAGAATCGAGAGTGCTGGTGTTTTGGAGTTGTTTGACCTAGAAGGGAAAGCTATAAAGTTAAAAAAATGTATTGTGCATACCAGGATTAATAAGAAATCTTATTTCAATATACCAGTTGGTTGATCTTGGCTATAAGGTTGTGTTTGAAAAGCTCCATTGTAATATTTTTCTTGGAAATAAAAAGATGTTTGTGGGGAAAGAGTTGGGAATTTATATGGATTAAGCAGACAAAATTTGATTTCCAGTATTAATTTGCTGACTTATCCATCCTTGAAAATCTGGCATGAAAGATTATGTCATGTTAATCCTGCTACAATAGAGGTATTAAACAAGGAAGGATTCATTAATGCCAGCACAAATCAATCTGAAAAACAAGTATGCTATGCTTGGCAAACACAACAGATTGCCTTTTAAGAAAAAAGGTGCAAGAGCCAAAAGGTGCATTTTGGATTTGGTGCATACTGATTTGTGTGGACCACTCAATGTTGTTAGTTTGAGTGGAAAGAGGTACTTCATGACGTTAATAGATGATTTCAGTAGAAAAACTAAAGTATACTGCATTAAAACTAAGGATGCAGCATTTGAAAAGTTTAAACGGGGGAATTTTTTTTTAGGTTTTTTTAAAACATGTTTTTTGAGTTTTTATGGAATATTCTTAATATTCCAAGAATCGACAGGATACAATATTTGCCTGCAAAAGGGACAGCACCTTGCACCGTAGACTTAAACAACCTAACCATAGAACAACGTTGGTATCTAGATAACAACAACCTAACAACCTAACCATAGAACAACGTTGGTATCTAGACTTAAACAACCTAGCCATAGAACAACGTTGGTATCTAGATAACACTTAGAAAGTAGATAGATCGATTACAGTATTAGAAATAGCATAGTAATTTATGTCACTGCAATAATTGTAGAGACTACACAGAGATATTTTATGTCAGATAATATTTTATGTCAATAATATTTTATGTCACTGTATAAATAGCAGAGATATTTTATATTTTCAAATCAAGTATCTTCTTGTGCCTCGTCATCGATGTAAAGACATCTTTTGCGTTTCTTTACTTTTTGCTCAATACTTGACATTGAGGACAACACTGTGGCATGTTGCTCGGCATAGACAGGCAAGAAACTGCAATATAAGTCAAACACAATTAGTTTTGGTTTAGATAGTTAATGTAAGCAAAAAATAGAAATTTTAGCTCACTAACTAATCAGCTGGTTCTTCAATCACGTCCGTGATTATCTCATCCTCTTCCTCCAAATCTAGCTGCATAGAAGGAGCCCCTTCTGCCAATGGTTTTTTGAATGTAGACATTCGAAGTGTTCTGACCACATCACAAATATCAGCATCAAAATCCATTGCATAGCAATGCAGACCTCGGAGTGCGCATGCCTCAACCATAGAACCTGTACCTGTCAATAAATCCACGACATAATCACCACAATCACATAGCAGTTGGAGTAAGAACTCATTAAAGCGTGTGCTCTTCTCTAAATTATGCCGCAGTGAATGATGTTTTCTTTGATCTCATTCGTCACCCGCCCTAAGTAATGCCTCAAAAGTTCTTGCTATAATCCAACTCATGTTGACTAAATACCTCCTTGGATTTAAATATCGGTTTGTGCCAACTCTTTTTGTAGAGAGATACTATCATCACATTTCTTGATAGAATTCCGTATTTATCTTTATGAAAACTGAATGGTCTATCCCCAATCAATTTGTATGATCTTCCTAGTTCAAGGTTCTTCTTTCTGGCTGCCATATCTATCATCTTTTGAAACTCAAAACTGCTAATGCACACTAACCATCCACTTTGTCATCCAAAGCGAGTTCACCTAAAGCTGAAACATCCATCTACTAGTTGTGTGTCAAGTTTGTTCCAGTATGGTGTTTCGTTTGAGTCACTTCTTGTAGGCTCATTTGTAGGCAGATCAACAAGAACCAAGTTAGCACCCCAATCTCTGACTTTTCCATTCCTGTAGTACATGGATGATTTCTTGACTTCCTTTCCTAAATTTCTTAACTGATGAACACTTCATGGGCGCCTAATGTTACTGACCCTAGAGACCACACATATATCCGCTTGGACAACTTCGAAATTGGTGTGGCATTCTTTTTGAACTTGTACAACATCAGGCATATGCTTTCGTGGAGGTGTTTGATAATCTACAATAAGATCCTCTTCCTCATTTTCCTCATTAGTTGCATCAGATACTTTTGGCTTGTCTTTCCTGCTTCTCTTTCTTTTGTCAACATCCACTTTTTCCTCATTTGGATCCACCTTAATTTTACGCCCTCCACGGATCCCATTGTAATCTCGACTCTTCTTCTTCTGGATAAGACCCTAAAGGGAAATCAATCCACCAGGGACAATTTTCTCTTTCCCATTTATGCATTCCACCTCCCCTGTCTAGGTTACCTTTTGGACTATAAATACAGTCAGCACCTGTGTGAGACACCCATATCTGTATCTGTGGATGCATTGATTCCATGCACTTAATATGAACCAAATATTTGAAATACCTGTATGCAACTCGCATGGCTGTCCTTTGAATTTCAAAAGCTTCAGAAACATTAACTGTAGATTGCATATGTCTCTCCCAATGCTTAAACATTTCAACTCGATTTCTAGCTTTGAATGTTCTGTACCAAGTCTCCACATCACAGTCTCGGGGTATTAACAACTGCAAATTATGTTGTTCAATTGCGCCCTTCACCAAGTCACATGATCTGGTCAGTAAATGCTCTAGCCATGTTTCTTACTTTACCCAAGAATTGAAGCTTTTGTCATTAGTTGGTATCTTCTGATAATTACCAAACTGAGATGTGCTAGTCATTGTCTTAATCCAATTATCTCTCACACTGTTCTGCACCTTCGATCTGACCATAAACAAAAGCTTTTCCACTGTCACATTAACTCCTTTAGATTCTAAATCTTTGGTTGTGACATGGCGTAACCAAACATTCCCAAGACTAGGATTCACAATGGCTAGATATTTTTGCATTTTAGTTGTCCACTTTCGCCGCTCTTCCCTTTCAGCATTTGCCTTCAAGACATCAACTTCTGAAATGTTTTCATGATTGGATTTTATGTAATCCTCGATGTCCTTAACCATTGAAGCCTGCATCAATGAATTCTCAATAATTAGTTTATTGAATCTAAAACAGCAAAAGCAATATAACCGTAGAAACAACATTAAACTTACGTTATATAATATCTTTGCATAGGCCAATCTTGTGAGAGGATACCAAGGCTCGTTTGACCCAATCATTTCCCTTGTCCTCTGGGCTTTTAACTCACTGGGAGATAATTCCTTCATATACTTATCTGGTTTGGCAGTAGCAACTCTGTGTACAATCATTAGAGTATCTTGTAGACTTGTACGAACAACACCAATCTCGTTCAGTCTACAACAAGCAATTTCTACAAATGAGCAAGAATGATTTGCATATAAGAATAGAAAAGCTAAAAAACTCACAAGTTTATTCTGTTCATTGCAGCAACTAGTGTTGTCTCGTTCGGCTCATCGATATTTATAAAATCAGCACGAACACAAATATGTTTGGATTTGACATGTTTGTATGTACTATTGATTTCAGACATCCATGCCTCAGTTCGATGGTTGCCATCCCAGCAAAGAAACATTCTACCACTCAAATCGGACCAGTCCTTGTTATGTACCAATGACTCTTCAAATGCCTTATTCACTTCTTGCCAATACGAGTCCCAACCATCACCTTGTCCTCATCGATCCTTTGGAATAACATCACCTTTTGCTGTAGCCATAGATAAAATGAAGTTCCCCTTGGATTTCACATACCCATCCTGTCTGAAGGTATCTCTTAGTATTTGCGATCTCCGACATAATGGAATCATGGGTGGTTCTGTATCCTTCTTTAATGCTAGTGCATCCAAGGTTTCTGAAATCACTTCCACGGTAAAACGCAGAGATAAGTCACCAAGAACATCATCATCGGATCCTCCCGAACTTTGCCCTTTTTTTACGTCCTTTATCTTTTTACATTTTGCTCTAGTCTTATCCGGGCGTTGTTATCTTCCTCAATAAGTGTTGCTCCCTCTTCTTCTTCCATAATGAATGTCTTTGTCATCAAGCGTGTAGCAATATCTCCTGCCGCTTTGTCAATGTCAACAATCGTATCTGCGGGGACCTTCTATTGTCTCTAGTGCATCTGCGGTAGATTCAAAGCGACATGGCCAAACCGATGTGTCGGCGACCTCTTGGCTTTCTTTTTAGGAGTGACGAGTCTAGTAGGTGCAAATCTGGTTGTTTGTTCCTTGTTTCTACCATAACAGAGCCCACTTTGCCAAGTAACACAACATAAGATAAGAAAACACAATTCTATGTTTAACAATTCTGTGTTTTAGAATAAGACATTATCTTCTTGAATAAGACAATATCTTCTTGAATATCTACAGCAGAATAAGACAAAACAAAATACTGAAGTAGACAAAACAAAACTCTGTTAAAATCTGATATATGGCAACATTGTCGTCCCCTAACAATAGAACACATATCCACAGACCAAAAATAAGGCAACGGTGCCGTCCTCTTGTAATGTCAGCATATCTGAACTGTCAGCAAATCTGAAAATGAACATTCTATATGTTCTGGAAGGCAACGGCTGTCATTTTCGAATTTAAAATCAGACAAATTAATAGGCAACGGTGCCATCCCCTTGCATTGGCTGGCATTTGAACAATAATTAAATCTAAAATCAGACGTGATAGAATAAGCCAAACCGATTTCAAATCGATAAAATAGGAAACAGCGGTGCGTCCCCTTGGAATCAATCACATTTATTTCTTCCTGAGATATCTAAGGAGGAGGATTTCTAAGGGCAACGGCGCCGTCCCCTACTAGTTTCAAATGAAAAACATACAAGAATACTTTACAAAGCGGTCAGTAAAGTCCCCTTGGAATCAATCACATTTATTTCTTCACGAGATATCTAAGGAGGAGGATTTCTAAGAACCTTGGCGGCCCCCTCTACTAGTTTCAAATGAAAAACACGATAATACTTACGACAGCGGTGCCGTCCCCTTGGAATCAATCACATTTATTTCTTCCTGAGATATCTAAGGAGGAAGATTTTTCTAATGGCTGGCGTAGTCCCCTACTAGTTTCAAATGAAAAACAAACATTAATACTTACAAAGAGCGGTCGCAGTCCCCTTGTAGTGGCAAGATGATTTAAACCCGAATATTAGAAGCCCGTCTGTAAGCTCTCACTCCCGGATTGGTATCGACATCGATTTACGTATCGAAGCGAGAAAAAGAATTAAGTTTTTCAGATGTTTTAGAAAAGGGTTCGATTTTTTTGAAATGTAAATATAACATGGAAATGTGGCCTATGTAAATGTCGGAAATGTCGGAAATGTTAGTCCAATACTAAGGTTGACTTATACTCGGACACTAAGATATAAGCAATACTAAGGGATAAGCGATACTAAGTTATAAGCAACAATACTAAGGTTGAAAGCAATAATAAGATATAAAATTATTTAACTATATTTTTACAACTACATTTGATGTACAACTACATTTGGGTATACTACTTTAAGATGTATACTACTTTAATATGTACACAATAGTACCTCAAATACGGAGAAGGAATTATATCATCGACAACTTGTAAGCGCCCAAAGCAAAAGCATAACTAAAGCATTTGATATATATACTGATTTCAATGACGTTGCTAACTAGCCGTTTTATTTTTAAATAACAAAACGTGTAATCTATAATGTGATTTCCTTTAAATTAGGCTAAACTATAGGATCATTATTATTTACTAGGATGCATCATTATGTGGAAAAATTTAAATACAAATTGATGGGTTACGAAAATGTCCGTATATTACGGCTCGATCTTCGTGAATGCTTTGTATTAAAAAAATAATAACGTTACTTGAACTTGCTTTGTATCAACTTGCAGGAATTGTTTTCGTAGGAATTTGCATACGCCTGAAATGGATGCCGTGCTTAGCATGACTTCTCCAGGCAAACTGCAATCTATGCAGTTACCATTTGATGTCAATGGTATTTGCCTTGTGAGTAACAATCTAGTTGCACAATGTTTTGGGTTTCAACCTGGTAGTGTGATGTTGCAACAAGTGTCGGCGGAAAGTGACGATGATTCTTTGACATATGTTGTGAAGATGAATGCTGATGGCATTTATGTGATTGATAGAGAATTTGTCTCACGTGTTATAGTGACTGGTATGCCTGAAATTATCAGTTCTCCAGCATGTCCCATATCTGTGGATTCTCCTAAATCTATAGATTCCAATATAAGTGAGAGGTCAATGTTCGATTACTTGATCACAAATGGTAGCAATAGTAAGCTGAAGAGTTGGGCACTAGAGGGGAAGATGCGTAAGGGGGTGAACCATTTGCGAGTTTTATAATGATGCTTGTAGTTTTCTGAGCTCCCAAGTGAAAAAAAATGTTCGAAGCCCATGTCAGGAATGGAACAGAACATGGATCCTCATGTTTGGTCAGACCCTTCCCATACAATTGTTCCAAGTTTTCCAGTGCAATGGAGAGGAACCTTAAGGCACACACCATTTATAGGAGAACTATCTATGGTCAATGGTTCACTTAATTGTATATTTTGTAGGGAACAACCAGAATGCATAAGCCAGTGCACATGCAAAATATATTACTGCTTTCCAGATAATACAAGTTTTACGAGATTGGCCTTTCACATCGGAAGTCATGATCATCCACTTTTGAACAGTAGAGGTGCAAATACACCATCAACTATTAAGGGAGCCCGAGAAACACAACACGATCTTGCAATGGATTTTGTGAATGGTAATATAATTTCTGAAGAGGAAATCTCGGCTTTTCAAACAATGGACTCTGCGGGTGTGGATAAATTTCTTCAAAAACTAGAACCATTGAATAATCAACGAAGGTATTGTATTAACTTTCACGATTTATATACAATGTCTTTACCTGGCATTTATCATTAATTTTGGAATTTCAGATTACGAAGGTGGATTCATAAAGCTAAGGCTCAGAACAAGAAAGGAGGGGATGAGTTTTCTCAAATTTTATATTTGAAACAACATAGCAGATACCAGTACTTCCACGGTTCAGTATTTCCTTACCAGTTACATGATGATGATAATGAAAGATGTTATATCTTCAAGATGTCCAATCGGGCGGCTCAGAGTGGATTTAGTAAATAGAATCGTCGGGTGGGGATTTGGAACATAGTTGGGTTCATTTTGATCATGTGAAACGTATTCCGACTTGGACAACTTTAGGGTGTCATGTCTATGATCCAAAGTAAGTTGTTTCTTTTTATTTTGATCCAAAATAAGTTGTATATTTCATTTTTGTAATTCCTTTTCATGTAGGATAAAGGTCTCTCTGAGACTATTGCCTTGTGTGACATGAAACCGAAGATTACATTGCACAAAAAGCGTTTTGGGAAAAACTAAATAAGGTGATGGAGGGCAAAGGTTTTCCGAGAATTTGAATTTAGAAATTTATGGCCGATGAAATACGAGGCTAAGCCCCGGGACAGATGCGAGATGTGTTCAATAATGGTTGAGGAAATTTTAGGTGGAGAACGCTCATGTCAATTTCATTTTGGCAAGTGCTTGCAACGTCATACAAATAAATACATTTATGAGGCCTACCGTATCCAGCATCTGGATTTATGTAGGAAATGGAGGAATGCAGAAACAATTGAAATTGCAGAAGATATTTATCATGAAATCATTGATTGGTGGCCTGGAAAAGCCGATGAGGTGGACATAAAGTCGTTAAGTTTGTGGTTGTCTTGGTGGCATCAGAGGGTGGGGAAATTATATGCTTACAGGAATGGACATAGCCAGTGCTATACATGTCCCTCACACTAACATGTCTGAATCCAAACGCGAAAGGCGGCTAGCAGCCTAGGGGATCAGAAAGACTATGAATTTATATGATGCATGCGTATTTGATATGACAGAAGCACTCTTGCAAAGTTCAAAGTACAAAGCATGGTTGGAAGGTAGACACTTGGGAACAGGGCCTACTGTTTCAAATCCATTGGGAAGATTGGAAAGAAGTATTACGCCGGAATAAGCCCTATGTGGAGTGAATATAATTAATGAAGAAGCGTCAAGGGAGTGGAATGCCGAATACAATCCGGATCCGTGGTAATAACCGAACCATCTTGAGAAAGACATCCACAATTACCAATTACGAGGCGAGGGGAAGTCACCCGGTCGGATAAGGTGACCCACACTATGTCGCGTTCAAGAATTGATGACTTTCGACCAAGGCGGACAATAAATTTTGGCGATCCACAAATTAGAGTCATAGAAGTAGATATTCATCGGGCTAGTTGGGCCTTGAGGAGGACACTTGGCTGAAGTGAAGTGAAATGTATGGGTCGTGTTTCAAAACTGGTAAGTAAATGCCAAAACATTATTAACAAGGGAATAAATCCACTGTTGCCCCTTCTTTTTTATGGGATCGAGAAAACATATCGTAATGGAGAGCGAGGAACAAATGATGTGGTTTTGTTCAACCAATGTGCAACATACATGGTATCCAGGATTACGGCATAGTCGGTGCTCTATAGCGGACACGGTAGTTGGCCAAATGGCCGGAGTCAACATAAAGGATGAAGAATTGCAAGTATTGATGAGTAAGTGAGTTGAGGTGAGGGCTATCATCCACATCTAATCACTACTCCAGCGACATTTCATCGATGCACCTTCTGCGAGTAGTTTCGTCGAGTTAGAAATGGAAAGGCGTGTCAATAAAAAGAGCAGTTAAGTAACGATGAAGATGTGAATTTAGGCGAGGTTATGACATGGATGCAGAAGTAGTTGGAAAGCAGTTATCACATGGAAAGCATGTAATTTTTGAGCTCCTAAGAGATACCAACATTTACAAGATCGAGATTAGTGCAAACCCTAGATGTAGTTGTCCAGAATTCATGAAACATGATTGCAAGGGTAGATTTCTCCTCTGCTCAAGAACACATGTATTATGTCTATAACAAGGTGTTGGGACATAATCCAAAAAGATAACAAGGAGGTGATTCAAAGTATTGGCCGGATGCTACACTAGCAATGATTTTAGGTGCCAATTAAATTATTCAAAAGTAATTGTTATTGTGTATCTAGAAAAGTTGCAGGCAAGATCAAATTTTTGGTGTAAAGTGTTGAAGATATTATATAGAAATGAAGATTCCTGCCAATTTTATATACTCAGTTATCTCCGTATTAGAGTATGTATTAAGAATATTCCTTACAAAAAAACACGAAAACATAGTTTGAAAAAACTTAAAAAAAGTCGCACCCAGTTTAAATAATTTGTTAGTGAGATGGAGACTGAAACAGGAAGAAGGATTAAATGTTTGAGGTCAGACAAAGGAGGTGAATTCCTATCAGGAGAATTTAAGAGGTTTTGCAAAAATAAGGGCATTAAAAGGCAACTTACTTGTAGTCATTCCCCACAACAAAATGGTGTAGCTGAGAGGAATAATAGAACAATTTTAAATGCTGTTAGAAGCATGTTAAAATCAGCAGGTCTGCCAAATTTTTTATGGGAAGAGGCAGTTCAAACTGCTGTGACCATCCAGAACATGTTGCCATCTGCTAGTACACATGGTGGAATTCGATATGCTTTGTTAGGGGAAAGAAACCAAATTATGAAAATTTGAGAGTGTATGGATGCTTAGCATTTGTTCATATACCAAAAGAAAAGCGAGGGAAGAAGTTAGATGCCAGGGGCTCTAATTACATATCTAGTAGGGTATGATAATCGGTCAAAGCATATAGGCTATATGATCCTAAAGCAAAAGAAAGTAATTGTTAGCCGAGATGTTTCTTTTTGATGAGGAACAAGTTTACAAAGTATTATCTAGACCTATAAAGTTGCCTAAAAATATTAAATTGATTGAGCAAAATCAGGAGTTGTATCTACTAACAAAGTCAATGAGATTAATGCAAATGATGATGATGAGGTAAGAGACTAAAAATGTAAACAAATTTCAAGAAGAAATTGAAGACTCCTTGGGGGCAATGAAGAAGAATCAATGGGTACAAGTCAAGTTGAGAGATCAAGACCTATAGTTCAACAACAACCTCAAGAAAGAAAAGAAGAATGATGCCGTAAGTGTTATGTAACCAAGGAGGCTTAAAATTTGAGACTAAGATGCATGGTCGTGATAGCTAGGAGTAGGAGAGATTTCCAAGATGAAAAGGAGCATGAGGTAAACAATAGTTTTGGAAATTTTGATGTATCTAAACTCAAGTGCCAAAACATTGATGATGTTCTATCTCTAAAATGAAAGAGCAAAGTGGGTTAAATGCTATGAAAGAAGAGAGATGGACTTTATCGAATCCTATACCTTGAAACAAGGATATACCAAAAGGGAAGAATATAGTAGGAAATAAGTGGATTTTAGAAACCAAGACCTGAGTGTATGAATGAGAATGAGAATGAGAATGATATTTTACTGGCCCAATCGAGGCCAATCGCCTATGGGACCCAGTGGGGGTGAGGCCGCAACAACCCCACATCGTCCGGCTAAAACCCCGCCTAAAGTGGTTTCGAGGGAAACCGTGGTAGGTCAGCAGAATGCCGCCAAACCCAATGTATATATACATGTCAAAGTCTGAGGACATACCGATCCTCGCATGTCCATAACCTCAAGGTATGATCCCAAAGACCAGACGCGATGTTGTGTGCCTATGTCACATGTAACGAATCGCTGACTAACTCAAAGATATCCGGGGAATTTCCATATGGCCGCGCTGAAGGAGATTCATCCTCAATGACTCCCATTTGGCGCATTGATGAGCCTCCGTCCCGCAAATCACCTAAATACAAAGCTAAAGGCCGGTCAAGGCTTCGCCAAAAAGGGCCGTGGATTGATGAAACATTTTACAAAATGAAGGCTGGCGTGCCGTAACGCGCTGGCTGGGGCAACGTGGCTGGAATCAAAAGCATCACATGGATGTAAAACTGGCTTCAAATGTAAACAGATGAGGAAATTTTCATGAAAACAAGCAATGTGGATTTGAACAAGGGAAGATAAGGTTTAAAAATTAAAAGGGCAACAGGCATTCTGTGAGAATGGTACAAATGCATGGACTTATCTGATTGAACAAGTGATTTGTTAAGTTTTTAAATGATGGGAATTTATATAAATTTATCAAGATGGGACGTAATACGTTTTATCTGCTCATGACAACATTATGGTGGCCATGTAAAATGTGTCACATGGATGCAAAAGTTGTTAAAAAGATTTAGATGTCGACTCAAGAACCAACCAAGTTTTAGGAATTGAGGTGTCAAGAAAGGTATTTGAAGGTACCATTATTTTAACCCAAAAAGGAGCAACATCGGGGTATGCTTGAGAAAATTTAAAATGAGAAAGAGTGTAATATTAGTAAACCTCACAGCCGGATGCAAGCTTCTCTTGACATGTCCCAAAAATGATGAAGAAAGGAAAATTATGGAGAAGATTCCTTATAGGTCCCGATGTGATGCTTAGCTCATGTTGCGCCATAGTGTAAATGGCCAGATACACAATGATCCAGTGAAAGATCATCGTGATTGCCGAGAAATGTTCGAGATATTACTATGGATAAGTGGAATTCTAAGTACAATTCAAAAACTTATTGATCGCTTTTATTGTGATGCGCCGATCAAGGTGATTGATGCAAGGAAATCTACATCGTGGTACCTATGATGCTTGAGGAGGCCTGTAGTTTGGAAAATGCAAAAACAATCATCCATATCACAATCGGTTATATGCCTACATTATGTGCAAAGAACTAATATGGGAAAGAGTACCCTGTAACTTGGAGTCGGTATAAATCTAGATTCTCCAGTGATGCTAGTGTGTAGACAAAGACAAGCCGATAGCCATGACTAAAATCCAAGAATGCATGAGATCAAGCATATAGAATTAGAGATGCATTTCATTAGGATGTCAGGTGTAAAGGGTAGGTTAATTATATTAGCATGTATAAATAAAGTGATATTTGACAAGGTAATCGGGCAGAAAAGGCAGGGTTCACCCGAGCTCGAAAACAACAAATTACGATGACTGGGCATATGATACAAGGGATAAGTGACATGAAGGGCGTTGAAATGTGAACCGCGTCATAATATAAGGAATGATTCTATTGTTCGTTGCAGTAACAAATCAAGGAAGCTTATACATGTAGATGGGAGTCGCAAAATTAAAGAGCATCATTAGCACGCATAAAGCTCAGTGGCTAGGAGTTGGAAAAGCACGGTAAGACGGCGGTTAAGGATCTTAAAGGTTATATTGTTAAACGCTGAAGAAGTAAGCAAGTAGTAAATATTCAAAGGTTGAGCTCAAAATTGTTTTGAGGAAACGATGTGGGATATTCTTCGAATGGAAATTGTTGGGAAAAGAAAGTTGATCCTAATGCTTAACCGGATCAGACTATTATAAGGTGGAGTGTAGCTTTGAAGATGCATTCGGGTCCGTGGGAAGTTAGCAAGAGGTCCGGCTTCCCGGTGTGATCGCATTGAATTTGGGTCAGCCTTTTACATAGAACTTTGGCCAATCACATAAAGAACTGCTAGCCAGAAGTTAAAGTTTTAATGGTTAGAAAATATAATTCAGGGAAGTTGTCTAGTATGAGTTGTTGGTGAAAGATCAAGTTGCAAAGAAATTATTGACCATAATGTGGCTTTTGCAAGGGAAGAATCATCTAAACAAGTTGAAGTTATGAAAGTTGTTAAAGATTTGATTGCATGCTTAAGATTGAAATGATCTTCAAATCTTGCTCCATAACATGTTACAATTTTTCCTTTGACTCAAAAGACATCTTTGCTAAGGATTTGGTTGAGTGGGTGTATTTATCTCATTCTAACATTTTGAACTCTTTAAATAACCATTAGCAGTCGCGATCTTGAACTCCATCCAAAAATGGGCAAATTTGAACTTCATTAACTTATCGTCGCCGATTCGCACGCTTATTCTTGCTCAAGACGAGCATGATGTATTGTACGCGTCGTGATATTTATCGTGATGCTGCTTAAATGTCGTTAGCGTTTATTGCGACGACGTTTCACTCCTGCCTCTTCTCAAGTAGCACTTATTCTCTTTGAACCCACCCTCTTGTTTTTATACTTTGGTACAAAAGTTCCTTTATCATGTTTTTCCCAATCTCGGGTGATGCTTTTTTTCCACCCATTGGGTGATGCTATCTGGTATGTTTTCGCTTTGTTGTGCTGGTGGATGCAGTGTACAAGTTGGCAGCGCCATCCGTTGCGCTTGACTTCTCCATGCGGGGGTTTGGAAGCCTTCATCTATCTCAAAGAAATTTCATAATGAGGGGATGCGGGAGCCGCACACATAACTACCTAAATACCTAAAAATAAAAGGGAAAATCCAATTATATCATTTGGACCCCAAAACAAATACAATGCTAATAGATGAGTGGTTGATGACCGCCGCCATCACCGGATTAAAATCACTTCGGCCTTCGGTGAAAACCCAGGAGCCTCTCTGCAAGGGCTTGACAAACGTAAGGCATAGAATCGCCCTAAAACCTCCCGTGATGGAGAAGTCAAAACCTGATGGCGCCCAACCCCACTGCACATCACCAACACACAACAAATTAGAAAACATACCAGTAAATAGCATCACCCAATGAGTGTGAAAAGCATCACCCACCGTGTAAAACATGAGTGCCAAACAGAATCCTGTACAAAATATAAAACAAAGAAGGGTGGGTGGGTCTGGGAGAATAAGGTACCGTCAGAGAAGAGGAAGCGCAGCGAAACGCTGGCGAAGAACCCGCACAAGTAACAAACGCAACCCGCCCAAAAACGATGGCGGCGCATGCATGCGACGCAGACAGATAGACAGCCGTTTTGAGCAGAATGGCGATTCGCTACGCCGAATCGGAATACATTCTTGCACCGTGACTTTATTGAAACCAAACAAAGCTAATACCAAAGGACTTCCTTAACAAATCCAGGGATCGAGGACGAAGGTCATCATGGTGATGAAGGCTAAAAGGCCTGAAGGACAAGCAGGAAAGCAACGCCCAAATTGGCCAAACCGCAGGAAGAAGCCCCTCACCGGTGAAAACAATTCAAAGAGAATAAGGTAATCGCCGAGAGAAGAGGAAGAATCATGAAACGCCGTGATGAAGAACTCCGTGTGTAGCTGGCAGCAAACGCCCAACCCGGTAAGAACGGGTTCAAAACGCATGGCGGCGAAGGCGACGATGGGTAATGCATGCATGCTCGCCTTGAGTAATGGCGGCTTCGCCACGATCGATGATTGAGGACCAGATGAAATCAATGTAAAGCGCCCGACGCTTTGTTGGTTCTGGCGCAGTCGCGCAGCAAGAAATGATGCATATAATCCCATTTCAAACTTCATGTAGCAAATTAATTAAAATGAAGAACAAACTGGAAATCGGAACATTAGATGCTTACCACTCAAACCCAATTTGTTGATTGCAATTGAACATGGACTTTATGGAATCAGACCCAAAAGTAGAGTCCTGGGGAAGCAAGGGGGTAGTGGTGGTGTTTCCGAGCTGCGCCACCTTGAGTTTGGGGCTGGCTCCGGGTCACGACCGGCCTGACATCGCATTTATCTCTGTTGTGGCATTGGTCTGTGTGTCAGGCTAAACATTTAAATTATGTGTTCATCTTATTCCAGCCAGTTTAATTCAAAACTTATAAACATTTTAAACTTTATCTGCCTTCCCTAGCTTAATTTAGAAATATCAATTAAAGCCATTCTCATCAACTGATCCAAACCGTAGTTGGAAGTAAGGAGACATGCAACAAAGTAAAATGCACCCGAGTATAGTTCTTACCATCGCCCAATACTAGTTTGCTGAAATGGTCTGTATAATTGCTGCTTCAAGTGGAACTGCTAGTATAATAACACCGTGACAGAACCTGAAAACTGAACTCAAAATGATCCACAAGGGAATGGTTGTCAGATAACTCATATGGGTGGAACAATTACCGCTATATATCCGTAGTGGGTTTGAACAAATGCACCAATGCTCAAAATGAAACTAAAATGGTCCCGTTAGGGGATAGGGAACGCTGCAGAGGCTGCATACATGCGCCTTCCAAAATCAAAGCCCTCCCTTTAAAGATAAAATTTTACAAAATAGTCATGGGTTTCACAATATATAAGGTTAGAAAAATATGATGAAGAAATTTATATATAGTTATTCACTTTCTTCAAGCACCCCAATGATATCATACCTCTTAATCATCCGGAGTAGCTTTTGTAATTACACTTATCCGGTCAGCTTTGGAAACCATGAGTACAATGTTAATTTCAAGTTCAGCCAAGGATCAGATCACTAGGATTTATCCTCCTGCCTTTGTCCAACAATATAAGTATCTTTATCCGACATTATCAAATTAGTGCACCTGACACCATCATTCAACCCGCACATGGTTGAGTTGGCAATACGTGGCACCGAAAACGAAGTGACATCAT